>QANX01000127.1:177936-213982 GCA_003254975.1 Ochetophila trinervis
TCTAAAAATTAAAAGAAAGAAAAATGTAACATTTAATGCTTTTAATAGCACCGGTATCAAATGTAATAAGTCAAATTCATGCTTATGCTGTTAACAATTGACAAAACTAAACCCATATTTACTGGTTACCAATGGGGAAAAACAAATCATATTGGCCACTAGAAAACAATTTATTATCTATATTCAAGACGAAATCAAAGAAATGCACACAAAATGGAAATACAAGTATCTAACATAGCATCAATACAATGCCACACATTTTTATTTTTATTTTTTCATTCAGGCTCTTTATTATAAGTATGAAGTATCAACATGTCCAATTGTCTGTTAAATATATTTTACTCTATTGCAACTAAGACATCTGAAGCCAACATTTCAAAGTTAATTTGTTAGGCACAGCTAAAGGTTGCCTCCACCTATAACCATTCAGCCACCCCTAGAGTTGTGATACTTAAAATAATTGAAAAACAAAATTCAATGTATCCAAGACACAACATTACTTGCAAATAAGGGACTTTCAGTCGGAAGACATGTGTGTTTTGAGATTTCACTTTGACAACATGATGCAGCGTCTATGAAAGGTTCTTGGAATTCTTTGAGATGAGAAATTTGTAATGGTGAAGGCACTGAAGAAAGAAATCCTCCATTGATTGAGGAATCTGGACCATGCACGTTTCCTGGTTCCCCAACTAAATCAACTACATATTCCCTAGCCTACCATCAGCTTTATGCATAAAGAGAGGAACATACTGAAATCAAATCTAAATGGGAAAATCTCTTCCCCAGCCTACCATCAGCTTTTCATCTTCTGCTAAGATATGTGCAATGGTATGGTCATCCTCTGTATCTTGAGAGCTGCTATTTAAGCTAGAGCTTGAGCTTGATCTTGCACTTGCATTGCTGTAGCTTCCATGCATTCTACCTGAGCCAAATAGATAGTTTATCCCACCATGTAAAAACCCATCAAAATATCAGGCTGAGAAAACTAACCCATCAAAATATATGGCTGAGGAAACTAACCCATCAAAATCCTGATCGGAATGCAGGCAGTACCATTGACATTAAGTCTCCAACAAAAATAAATATAAGATGAGCAAATAAAAATACAAGCCTCCATATATGCAAATTTTTAACAGGTATTTATAGATTATAATTACAATATTTAACAAATATTTATAGTTACAATTACACAAATCTAAACTGATCTAAGTTATGTAAAAAATTTGATGCTACTGTATTGAAGATATTGCTGGTGTGCATGGCTTCTAAAGACTTACCAGAAGTGCAATGTTGGACCAACCAAAATCAGCCCCAACAGAGTAAAAAGGAACATTTGTTTCAAGTCTGGTTATGGCGATTGATCAATCCAAATCTGATGCAAAGAAAGAGCAAATAAAAATACAGGCCTCCATATATGCAAATTTTTAACTGGTATTTATAGATTATAATTACAATATTTAACAAATATTTATAGTTACAATTACACAAATCTAAACTGATCTAAGTTATGTAAAAAATTTGATGCTACTGTATTGAAGATATTGCTGGTGTGCATGGCTTCTAAAGACTTACCAGAAGTGCAATGTTGGACCAACCAAAATCAGCCCCAACAGAGTAAAAAGGAACGTTTGTTTCAGGTCTGGTTATGGCGATTGATCAATCCAAATCTGATGCAAAGAATTTAGAATTCCACAAAATGTTGATTTTAATTGATATGTTATGCCAAAAACCAGCATTATCCTGTTAAAATAAATGAATTAAAATATATCAATAAAACAATGCCAAATATTTTGGGAAACATGAAAGTATTATCAAAACTAAATTAAGAGAGCAGCACCACTTCAATACTTTTCACTAATGAAAAATCTAGAATTACCTGGCAAATTAGATCTCCTATTAACGTAAGAAATGCAGATGTCAGCGCCTTTATTGACACAGGATACCTTGCTAGAAGGGCCAAGTACCTATGATAAGACAACATCAATAATACCAGTCTTTTAAATTACATAATGATAATCATACATTCTTACTTTTGATCTTAAAAATATTGAAGAAAGCTGAAAATATTACCAAATAGAGTAGAGATATCACTCTCTTCTTCATATTCATTTCTCATACCAATGTAAAAAACGAGTCTACAAAACCATAATGCAAAAATGTGAAATGCCAAAAGTCATGTATTTTACTCGGTAACACAACTAATGATTCATAAATATTTACTCTTTTTTATATTTTTTAGGGTTCTCCCTTTAATTTTCCAAGGTCAGGAGATTAATCCCTACATTAGCACTATGCAAACAGAACATCTCAACCATATCAAAGCTGGCACCAGAAACCCACCGCATATTGTTAGTTAGTTTAGAAAAATTATGGAGATGATGCTTCCAACGTCCACAGGTGCACCCCAACCCACCCCCCGGGGACCACAAATAAATGTCTCGGCAGAGTTGTGAAAGATATATATTAGCCTAGGCCAGTTATAACTTATACGTGATTATTTAGAGTTGATCAATAGCACAGTTCCCTTACTTTAATTTATATCAGTTCTCTAAATCATGAATCAAAACCAATGCATATAAAAACAAACTATGAGAAATTGACATTTATGTAAACAATAAATGCTTATTGAGTAATTATGTAAAAAATAAAAAATTGAAGTAGCCTTCAACTTATCCAATTCGTCAATTATTTTTCAGATACATAATTCAACCAAACCAAAGACTAGGGATAATTGTAAGTGTTTAATCCCAAAGTGAGCAATGACAAGGAGGCGGTGCTTATGCACCAGAAGAAAAAGAATGAAAATCGAAATCCACTGAAAGANCACTATGCAAACAGAGCATCTCAAACCATATCAAAGCTGGCACCAGAAACCCACCGAATATTGTTTTGAACGGAGACCTAGCCTCTGGCTGGACCAACAAGTTCCTAAATCTAAAACCAATTAGAGGACTTGAACATATTCTGTCTTGAGTTAGCAATAACACAGTTAATACTTTCCATAACAAAAATATATTCATAATGAGAAGTCAAAAATCAACTGGGGACTTGAGATATACAACTCCAAAAGGAATCATTTTAGGACCTCCAACGCTTAAATTAAAAAGCAAACAAACTATATGACAAATGAAATGCTAACATGAAACTGATTTGGAAAAGAGCTACCATGAAAGCAAAGACTAGTTGTTTTCACCACCGTCACTTCCGCCCCCATTATCCCCATCACTTCCCAAAATTAAACTAAAATCCCCCTCTAACAGTCATATGCAACAGGCAGTGACTTCAAACTACAAACAACCAAATTCTAGCCACCACAACACAATTACAACCAGCTAAGACAGGAAATTACCTAAATTAAGCTTCAAAACTCACAATTTCCAACTCCTTAACAAATGTCTGAAGCTCCCTTTTTTATGGCATCTTTCGAAATAGTCCAATTACCTTTGTATGTAATGCTAGAAGGAAATAGAGGGCACCAAGAGGAACAAATGGTTACCAAGATCCAGACAAGAGGTGACTGGAAAATGGTTTTTTCCGATGATTATACTTTCAGTAGTAAGGATTTTATCAGGTGATTATGACCAACATTTGGTTGATAAAAACTTTCTAAGGTTTTCTAAGTGTTCAATCTTGAAGGATTTCGGGCTTTCTAGGTTAGAAATCGAAAAGTTTGTGAAGAATTGATTGGGTGATTGGGGGAAGGTTGGTGTCTGGCATGAGAGAAAGGGAAGAAGGAGAAGACCCTGCTATTCCCTTTGTTTCCCGAAAATGAGAGAAAAATGAGAAAATGAAAGGGTTTGATGGTGAATTTCCAGATTTACCCTTTCTCCTCTTGGAAAGAAAATTCATGTTCAATCACTTTGCCGGAGTGGTAGCCTGAGATATTTCCAAAAACGGCTAATTTCTCCAAAAAACTGATCAGTTTAGCAACAGTTCCGGTTACCAACAGTGCCAATTAAATGTTTAGAGCAACTGTGACAGAGTAGTAACCGTCACAGAAATGAAAATAATTGTCTTAATATTTTTGGAAGGCAATTAGTGACGACATTTGTCATTTTACGTCACTAAATACAAACAAAAATTCAAAATTTTGTTCCCGTGCAACTGAATTTGTGACGGCAAAAAATCTGTCACAATTAATGAAAAATGAATCTATAATTGTGACGGAAGTTGAAATTTCCGACACAGAAAACAGTGTTTTGTGACGGGTACATTTCCGTCACAAAGATTTCCGTCACAAAACATCAATTTTTTTTGTAGTGAAACAAGAATATGGAGTGCTTCAGCTACCTCCGACAATCCTCTCTCTCTCTTTCTTTATCTTGCTTTATGGTTATCTAGCCAATTTTAAACACTTGACACTCTTTCATTGGATTGTGGTAACAAATCATAATTTTGATTTGAGTTTTGCTATTTGCCACAGCTTATGTGGTACATTTTAATCGGAAGTATCTATTTTTTTTTTATTTTAAAATAAAAACCCTACTAAGAAAACCTGATTTTTTTAACAGTAATCACTTAAAATGTTGCATACTATGTAGATCCTACTAGTGGTCCATAATTAATAGTAACAAAGAACATTTTTCTTTTGATTTGGTACATCCGTGGCTGTGGTTCACAAGTGTTCTCTTCAAAGAAGGTCTCGCTTTTTATGTATTTTTTAATAATAACTATCTAGTATCAAACAAACATATTTTGATGTAGATCTTAGACGAGAAGGAACAGAATCGATAAAGAAAATCAGAAGGAATCATGAATTTGCTTACACTTATTTAGGACTATAGAGAATCTTATTCACAATGAAAGAAAAATGAATAAATTATGAAATAAACACTCAAACTAATCAGAATAAAATTCTATAGTATATAGGCTTTGTTTGGAATAAACTTTTGATTTTTTTTTAACTTCTTTAGAACAATTTTGAGAAGTTATTCATTTTTTAAACACTTTTGAAGATCGAGTTTTTTTTTGTTTTTGTTTTTCTTTTTTTTTTTTTTTTTTTAAAGAAAAAAATAAAAACTACTCAAGCATTTTCAAAAGTTATTTTTGAAAACTAACATTCTAGAGCTATAATAAACAAGGCCAAAATTTTCTCATTTCTTAAATTTATGCAAGAAATAAATGGTAAAGTTTCAATTTTTGTCTCCGTACAAACCCTTTTCTTGTTGAAGAGTAATAATCAAATAATATTAATTAATAACTGAATAACATTGTTTATAACTTTTTCTATAATTTTTTTTTCTAAATTATAGACTGACATACTTTTTGTTCCTCTTTTTTCAAAAAAAAACTTTTCTTTCCAGCAAGAAAAAAAAAAAGGAATAAAACCAAACTAAAAAGCCTCAATTATAATGACAAAGGATGACCATCCCATCAGCTTCAAAGCGACTTATTAATAAAAAAGAAAATCGTTAGCTCAATTCTCACAACCTAAAAAGAAGGGTTTTTTGTATGGATGCTCATGTGAATATTAGTGAAACATGCCAATCATCTAAAAAATAATGATTCATGCCCACCACCTCAATAACCTACCCAAGCCAATACCAAATATACTTCATTCCAATTTTAATGCCCCTATCCACACCTTTTTCTACTTCATTTTTACCACGCTCTTCTCTTTCGTTCATCTCACCAACGATCATCATTTTTTGAATACTCATTTGTGTTTTAACAATTCCCCGTTTGATTTTCTTTGTATTTAGTACTTNCAATTATAATGACAAAGGATGACCATCCCATCAGCTTCAAAGCGACTTATTAATAAAAAAGAAAATCGTTAGCTCAATTCTCACAACCTAAAAAGAAGGGTTTTTTGTATGGATGCTCATGTGAATATTAGTGAAACATGCCAATCATCTAAAAAATCCACCTCAATAACCTACCCAAGCCAATACCAAATATACTTCATTCCAATTTTAATGCCCCTATCCACACATTTTTCTACTTCATTTTTACCACGCTCTTCTCTTTCGTTCATCTCACCAACGATCATCATTTTTTGAATACTCATTTGTGTTTTAACAATTCCCCGTTTGATTTTCTTTGTATTTAGTACTTTCAAATACCTCCTAGTTAAAGTTGACATCAAAATAGTTCATTTAGGACTCCATTCTCAAGATAATTTGAAAGTATAAAAAACATAATTGTAACTCCAAGGTTGACCAAGAAAATTTACATTAATTTATTTTGTTACAATCATTGCTAAAGTCATATATATTAATTTATGCATGATGAATGTGTATTTTAAATTTTATTAAAATGAAAAAAACAAAGAAAAAGTAAAAAAAAAATCATGTCAATCCGTAGTTGAAGACGACTCACCCTACCCAAAGGTAAGGGGCTCCATCCAAAGTGGGGCAGGATACGAGGCAGAGAGAAATGATCTTTCTACCTCTTACCCAACCTACTTGGGGCCGGCCCCCTACCATGGAGTGGGGTGAACAGCCCATTTGAAATGGGTAAATTACATATACCTCCCATAAGGTTTGCTAAAATTAAAAGTACCCCCTCATGTTTCGTTATTTACATATATGTCCCTTGCTGTTTGGGAACTGTTCAAAAAATATATTATCTCTACTAGGTGGCAAGTAAAAATACCATTTTACCTTCAAATTTTTGAAAATTTGAAAAAAGTTGAAGAACATTGGCTCAATGGCTATAAACTTTGCATTCACACCCCCTGAAACCAATTTTTAAATAACATTAATGTTCAACTGTCATAATCTTTACAATCACACACCTCAACCTCCAAACAATTATAAAAGCTTCCAAAATCAACCAAAACACACAATAACACACAAAAAGCTTCCTTTTTGCTACCAAAACTCACAACACCACACAAAATCTTTCATTCCTGCTACCAAAATCACAATTAAACATACAAATTTTTTCTCTCTTACAGAAGACAAAACAACACACACAATACTTCCTCAAGCAACCACAAATACCAACAGTGCTCATATCCAAAACAAAAAGATCAAAAACTATGGCATCATCAAGTGGCAACAGTCAAATAAATGAAGCCCTAATAAAGTTTAAAAACAAAAGATGTTATTGTGCCAAAAAAGCACGTGTAAGGATTTTTGGATAAAAAAATCATCCATCTAAGCTATTTTTTGCTTACAGAGAAATTGCAGATGTTACTCATTTTAGACACCTGATAATGATGAATATATGATAGATGATGATGTCAACAGTGAAGAGAGGTAGAGAGGATGGAAGCAAGAAGTTGAAATGTGTATAAATAATGATATTAAAAATCTATTTGCAAGGGTTCAAAATCTAGAAGTTGTGCAACATGTATTGAAGATTATGATGTTTGTAAATATAATATTCTTTGGCATATCAATAACTATAATTGCATATGTAATGAATAGTATGAAATAAAAGCAATGAAAATGACTTTTGTTACTAACAATGCATTCATCGTCATGTTAAACAACAATTACAATATTCATCAAGCTGTTCAATAGCTTTTTCATTTCCATATTAAACTTAAGTTTAACAAAGTAAAAAAGGATGTAACCCCAATCAATACCCTAATCATGTACGCACTATCATGTGTGTTGTGTCTCAAAAAAATGGCTGACATAACTTTATATGATCTGCATAATATGTACCAAAATCACTAAATTTTGGCGCCTATCTATCAATACCCTATTTACACTATTATGTATGATGTGTCTCCAAAAAAAGGTGACACAGTCTTATATGATCTGCACAATGTGCACCAAAATAAACTAGCCTATAGAGAAAAAGTAAAGAGAATGATGTCTCTTTACATCTCTTACTATTGTTTTCGCTGCTAATGGGGTTGAGAATACCATAGAACTCATTTCACAGTCTTTTGTTTATGTGTTGAACTCCATGGTTGTTAGCTTGAAGTTCCTGGTTGATTTGATGAAGCCTTTGGCTGCTATGAAGCTCATAGCAATTGTAAAGCCCCTGCTGCCATGATAAAGCCTTTGGAATAGTACCTTGTTCTTGCCCATAATTTTCCTAAGTATTAACAAATACAATAAGTTAAAGTGATAACTAAAACCAAAGAAAAAAATTTGATAGCATATACCTTTGTTGTTCTCCTTTTCTTTGGGCAAGACCTTTTGTTATGGTCAATATCTTTGCAAATAATACACCTTAAAGTAGTGAACCTCTTATGTGGGGTTGGCTCATTATACTCCTCTCTTTCTTGCCACTTTTTCCCTACCAAGCCTCATTTTATTCTTTGGGGAACAACACTCTGTCTGCATTAGCATCTGGCCATACTGATTCATCTGATATGGGTAAACCTTACCACTATATGTTTGTATGTAGGTTGTTGTGGTCAGACTACTGTGCACATATTGTAAATGATTGATTCCCCTATATCTTATACATGCCATGGCATGTTTATAAGGAATACTAGACAACTGTCATGCTCCACACTACAAGGAAAACCTTATACTCATCATTACTAGCCTAAATCACCTTTAGATACCTCCTTTCATTTTGATACTTGTTAATATTTAGTTGAAACATTAGTGGAACCTCTTATTGCCATTTCTTAGCCTTGTGTTCCTTACTCTTCAATCGTTTCATCACCTTTCTCCTTAAATACTTAATCAGCTGCAGAATAGGCTTGTCCCTCAAGATTCAAATTTGACCGTTGAAGGATTTAGTCATGTTGTTTAACACATGGTTAGCTTTTACAGACTCCTTAAAGGTATACTTGCTCCAATGTTCAAATGGGATATGAGTTATCCAGTTATAGGCTTCCATGCTAGTCTCATTTACACCTTCTATGGAAGCATTAAAGTCAATTATGTTGGTAGATCTTGCAGCTGTTGAAAAATATTTATAAGTTCTACCATGGAATTTTTTTTTGTAAAGTTGGTAGATATATGCCTCATACAAAATTTGTTCTTGTAATTGGGAAAAATCTTACTCAAAGCCTTTAATACACCTTTCTGTTTATCTATCATGAAAGTAATGGCTATAGTTTCATGACAACCTATATATTCACTTAAATATTTCAAGAACCAGCTCCAACTACTATAGTTCTTTCCTTCACAAATACATATTATTGTTTGCATATAAAGAAACAACACTTAATAAGACTCCACCAAATTGGCCTCTTAAGTGGCACACATGTAGACCAATAAATGGCCTACAACCTTTGTGAAGTGTATCGGCTGCTAAATCAATAGCTTATAGATAATTTGCGACTTTGTTGAGCTAGCTTATATCATCAAAAAGAACAATGGAGATCAATCAACGTGAGATTAAGGTGCTATGGCCACAGGACATTCTTATAGTGAATTATTCGCATGCCATTATATATCATATTTTCGTTTACAAAGGTCATCCATTGTAGCACATTATAACTATTATTAGTGCTACAATTGTGCAACAAAAAACAAAAACCTTCCATACATCCAATGTTTCGTTGGCAAACTCAATATCATCATGCTATACTTGAGGTTTAGATTGATCATCTGTAGAATCGCGTTGTTGCACATATTTGGCATACTCTCTCTCAACTTCTTCCAGCGACGAATAAGACTTGTACATGTTCCCCTTCCACCCATTAACTTGTTGATGACACATAGGCCATGAGTGAAATATTCCTTGTTTTCGTCCTCTAAAAACAATGTACACTCTTGTACCAACCATATTCACTGCAAGGGAAAATCAATATTGGTAATCAAACATGTATAATATTTGAACAGCTATAGACTTCATTTTCAAACGAAAGAGATTTGACATCCACATCAATTTGCCATTGCGTTTCTACCTACCCCTCCCTCAATTATGACATAAAGTCCAAACAAAATAAATGCAATAGATGACAATTGAATAAAAACTTCCATACTACATTTCAACCTACCTCCTCAATGAAATAAATGCAACATTAATGCGTATTCTTTTTGTTATCACTGTATAATTACCAGTTTAATATGACGAATTCACCCGATTGAACCAGACACATGTACTCGTTATTGTCTATGAAGTCTGCATATGTTCTGCTTTTAACAACGATATAGTTGGTTTACATACAGAGTCAAAGTGCAAAGGATCGGCTCAACATTTATCCAGGTAAATAAACTGCATGATTCATACTTTGACACCAAACATTTGAAAAGCAACTTTTTTCTGAATAATAATCATGTAGGAGTTATTTGGTCAAAAGTTTGAAATGCTTCCCAGTTGATTTTTTTTTAAACCCTATTTTCATAAATTTGAGGCAAACCATTATATAAAAAATTTTAACTTAGGGGGCGGCACATAAGCTGACTAAATACCATTAAGAGGAAAAAAATACAAAAATGTAGTAAAATTGAATAAATAAATTGTATTGCTTACCTATTTGGTCAGATTCACAAACGACCTAAATCACACTCAATTAGAGGTAAATCTGAATCAAAAATATTAATATTTTGAACAAAAATGAGTTAAACATGAAAAGCAATCCAGGTTTAGAGCAAACCATTATAAACACTATGTAGAAACCGGGCCACATAGATTGTAACCGGGAGAGGTAGATGGGTCCTGGGTCTCAAAATTCCTTAGATCAAGCACAAAGGAAACTGCAACTAATAAATGGAGAAAGAATTTCAAGTCGGCATAGTATAAATATAATATAAGCCTACTAGAGATTGTGAAGAATGCTTGTGGGTCAATATAATGTGGTGCTTCCTGTTGGCACGTGTGTAGTAATGGTCATATAGTCATGGGATAAACAAATACTTTTGGCATTTTTGAAATTCAAACATTTCTGCCTACATTTTGAAAACAATTTGACCAAATTTGAAAGGACACAATTTGAATTTCACCAAGCTACAATTTGAACTTTTTTTAAAAATTTTCGTAAATCACAAAAATTTTTATTGGCACCAATTTAAATTTCGGTCAATTGTAACTGCACTATTTTTTATCAATGTTTTCCCCATATTTGCATTAATTTTCTATGTTATATACGAAATAATTATCAGAGTTTGTTAATTGTTATTTTTTTAAGAATAATCTTTATTTGGACATGTATGAAACTAATTTGGACATACAATAATGTTCGGTATATAACGACCAATTACAATTTAATATGACATAGCATACCATGTAAGATGTATTCAAAAAATATTTTTCAGCAAAATGTGAGTTTCATAAGATTTGAATTTAATGGGCGGTGAAATGTTTCAAGTTAAATGGCTGACTCCCAGGGCAGTTCGTATCCGACTCATTGCAATACATCTGAATCAGATAAAGTGTATACCAATGGGAAACTATATATGTCATTGACTACCGCCGATATGATTGGATCAGAGTTTACTACTCTTGAACAAGCAACTGAATTCTATAAAACATACTCGAACATAGTTGGTTTTGGTATACATAGATCCCACTTGAAGAAGTATACCAACGGTCAGATACGTAAATGTGTATAGGTTTGTGCCAAACAGGGGTATAGAAGGTCAATTTGGTCGGACAACTCTAACTGAAATCGTGAAGCAAAGGCAATAACTCAAGAAGGGTGCAATGCTACTTTCGGCGTTGTTAGGAATGCTGCTACAGGTAAATGGAATGTATCTAAATTTGTGACAGAACATTCACATCCTCTACTAGCGATGCACGAGACACACTGCCTTCGTTCTAATAGGGTTGTTGATGGAGCTTGTTTGACCCAAGCCAATATTATGCACAGCGTTGGAATTGGCACGAGTAAAATAATGGACTACATGGTTGACCAGTCAGGTGGATATGAACGTGTTGGATTCTAGCTCACTGATTTGTGTAACCATTTCACTCGAGAACGCAACGTGGGCATAGACATCACAAATTCGGAGACAATGATAGCAAACTTCGTGACAACGGGGAGCTGGATGCAAATTTATATTTTCGGTACACAGTAGATTCTAAAATGAGTCTATGCAACATGTTCTGGTCTGACTTGATTAGACGATTCGACTACAGTGTTTTCGGCGACGTAGTGGCATTTGATGCGACATACAAAACTAATGCTTATGGAAAGCCTCTTGTAATATTAGGTGTGAACCATCACTATCGCACAATGATTTTTGGGATGGCATTGATTGGAGACGAAACAGTGGATACATACACATGGTTGCTGAAGTCATTTTTGGATGCAATGAATAATAAGCAGCCTCTTTCAGTAGTCACGGATGGAGACAAAGCTATGCGGAAGGCAATTTCGGTTGTTTTCCCTAGAATTAACCATCGGTTATGCACTGGGCATTTAGAGAGGAATGCTCAAGCAAATTTGCATGACGCGGATGTTGTGAGGGCATTCACAAGTCTTATGGTTGGCGAATATAGTCCGTCAGATTTTGAACTCCGGTGGAAGGGCATGGTGGACCAGTTCGGCCTTCAGAGTAATGCGTGGCTACAAACGATGCATGCAACAAGAGAGATTTGGGCAGAAACATTCATGAAAGGGAATTTTTTTGCCGGCATGCGTAGCACACAGCGATGTGAGAGCATGAATTCGTTTATCAACAAATACAGCAAGGGTCGGCATAAGCTATATCAGTTCATAATTTGTACAGATAGGGTTGTTTCAAAAATGCTGAACAACGAGGTCAGAGATGATGTAGCCACCAAATACAGCTCACCAGTCCTAACCACGCATATACATGGTATTGAAAAGCATGCCTCTGAAGTGTACATCCACAGAATATTTAAAATGGTCAGGGTATAGATGATAGAGTAGGGGGGGCTTAACATGATCGAGTACATGAACTACGGCGATAGTCGTATATACACAGTCACAAAGTTCATGCATCTTGAGGTGAGCTGGTTGGTTACGTATGATTGCAACCATGATCACATAAAATGCTCATGCAACCTTTTCGATGGCACTGGACTTCCTTGCAGTCGCGCATTCTTTGTGATGAAACAAGAGAATCTCATAAACATTTCGGAGTCGCTGATTTTGAAACGGTGGACAAAAAATGTAAAGATTGGGATCAATTGTAACGTTCAAGTGCAAGACTCATCCGATGACATGGCATCGTCCCTTAGGTATGGAGCATTGGTTGCCCATTGTAGCAAAGTTTTCTTGTATGGGTCAAAGACGGAACAAGATTACAGGGAGGCAACCGAAGACATAACGCATCTAGCTAATCGCCTTCAAGAAATTGCATCCGTTCATTATCAAAACTGAGTTGGGTATGGGAGATAGGAAAGGTAGAAGATAGATAATACAAGATCCGGTGGTCGCCAAAACTAAAAGAGGTGTTTCGGGGGGAACCAAGAAGGCGAAAAAAAGACGATGTGGTTTATGCAAGAAACCGGGCCACACGAAGAGAACATGTGCGCAACACTCTTCCGAAACAAATAATTATGCTTTGGATGATAGGGAGAGTGAGATTGCAATTGAATCCTCTAACACAGTAATCTATATGAACGATGTATCGATCAACGACGCCGTCAGTGAAGATAGTCACACTATTGACCTTAGTCCACCTGACACTGTCTAGTCCAGACATTATTATAATGCCAACCCTCATATGGAAAACACGCAACGACCATGGTGGTTTCCAGGTATAGATTTACTTTATTTATGTAGTCAAAATTGGCATTAGTGAATTTAGAAGAAATACAGTTCACCGGTCCTAACCACGCATATACATGGTATTGAAAAGCACGCCTCTGAAGTGTACACCCATAGAATATTTAAAATGGTCAGGGTACAGATGATAGAGCAAGGGGGACTTAACATGATCAAGTACATGAACTACAGCGATAGTCATATATACACAGTCACGAAGTTCATGCATCCTGTGGTGAGCTGGTTGGTTACGTACGATTGCAACCACGATCACATAATTTATTTATGTAGTCAAAATTGGCATTAGTGAATTTAGAAGAAGGCACATAAGCCAAGCACAAGTGGTCATGCGTGTACAATTAAGTGAATATATATAATCTGTAGCGCGAATAGAATTATGTAATTACTAATCATAGGTCATAATGGATTAAAAAGAATTGACAAAATTAAGATTTGAACATTTCAGGTATGCTATAGTACCGCAGTGGCAAGCAGAAAGATCGAAATGGGCCATTCATGTCAAAAGTTTGAACAAGTGGAGGAAAAAACAGAAACTACATAGTATATGTACTTTGTTGTTGGCGTTATTACAGGAAACAAAACAAATATTCGCATGGCACCTCGATTTGTATTTATGGAAATTTAAAAGTAATCAGTTAAATATAATTGTGGATTTAGGTGTAGATGTGCATATGAAGATTGAGTAAGGATTTAATGAAATTGTTTAGTCCGGCCCACAATCCCTAATCCAGGCTCATTAGGGGGTGCCTGGTCATGGTCCACATGAGGGGCAGAAACCCCAGGCGCATAACCAGGCGCCTGTAAGAGTGGTCTTTATAATTTTTTTTTGATGTTGTTTGTAGGGCAGCAGGGGCAGACGTCCCCAAGCACTTAGGCAGGCGAAAGGTCAGGCGCTTAATCCCCTGACATTCACATTTTTTTTTTCATGTTGTTCGAAGGCCAGCAGGGGCATAGGCCCCAGGCGCTCAGGCAGGCGCCTGCTCCCCAAGCTCAAATTTGTATTTTTCTGTTGTTTGTAGACCAGCAGGGGCAGAGCACTACAAGCACTCAGGAAGGCGCTATGGCAGGTGCCTGCAGCCTCTTTCAAATGGTTTTTTGTTTGAATCATCACTAAATGTGAATGTCATCAAAACCAAGTGTAATTACCTTAAATTTGCTAATGTCAAAGTGAGTTACATAGGACGTGTTTTGCATGAATTGAGGCAAAACATTATGAATACATTATGCATAATCGATCCTAACACTCTACACCACATAAAATTACGTAATATCTTGCTTGAAGTTCCATAAGTTATTTACCAATGTGGTAACACTCTAACACTCTACATTATGCAACAAGAAAAAAGCTCAAATTAATGCTGCAAATGATCACCAAAACCATTTTTTTAGGTACTCAAGCACAAAGATAACCCTTTGATCTAGTTCATTGTGACAAATAGTAAATGAAACGAAAATGAATACTACTAAAAATTACAGCATATATACATATATGAATATATACATATTCGCACACCTTGTGCCATATTGTTGCTCATGTGGCCACAGATCATCCAAAGTAGCAATATATGGTGATCGTTTTTATAAGCATATATATACACAATTTTGTTAAAAACCTCAAATGTACTAAAGGTCAAATAAATGTTTCACAACAAATTTTGATATACGTAACAACAAGCCTCTATATGCATACATAACCTCTAATGCACTAAAGGTTAAACATTTATAAAATTTTATAAGCCTTCTGTACTGGAGTTGTTAGGACAAAATTGACAGACGTAGGGCTGGCCACATCAAATATGTTTCTGTTTCACTTTTCCTCGGCTTTTAACCGATGCCTTCCCCTTTTTGGATGCGGTGTATCGGTGCGGCCCACTAAATCTGAGAAATGCCTTTACACTGTATGGATCAATTGCCCAAGCATCAAGTTGTGGTTCTCATATATTAGATCCCAAAGCTGTCCAGCACCGTTCATGCTGGGATTCAAACTGCATGCGATACATATTAGTTAGAGAAAACATTACAACCGATTCCTTCAAAAAAAATACACCAAATACATGTCGAAAGCGTACCTTTGATAACCCAAAATCAAATGACTCCATATACTTGACAACGTAAAGACTGCAATCGAACGAGTTAAATTGAGTGGAAACGTTGTCTGGTTTACGTATGTCAAATGACGCGAAAAATCTTTCACATCTATACACTCTGAAGACTTCGTCACCAAGGACAATATCTTGCGCCTTCAACTAAATTCCCACACAAACAAAAAGTATGGTAAAAATGACAAAAACATACCAAATTTGGCAGGAACAAAATTACCCTAAAAAGAAAATGTTCAATATATACATCTTTTGAAATGAATAAGCTATATCACATATTTTGCTATTTAAGTCCAAACAAAATCACATACAAACAGACAAAATTTGGTAGGTTCAATAACAGGCCTAAAAAAAGTAATGCTCAATATAACAAAACGAATTGCATTGCACGCTTTGCTAAATAAACCCCGTAAAAATATATACATCTCTAAAATGAATAAGCTATATCGCAGACTATGCTATTTAAGTCCAAACAAAATCACATACAAACAGACCAAATTTGGCAGGTTCAATAACAGGCCCAAAAAAAGTAATGTTCAAAATAACAAAACGAACTGCATTGCACGTTTTGCTAAATGAACCCCGTAAAAATATATACAGGGTTAAAATGAATAAGCTATATCGCAGATTATGCTATTTAAGTCCAAACAAAATCACATAGAAACAGCCAAAAGTAACAAGGGTTTGCTCCACAATACGGTGCAAACTCACAACCAACAAAAGTTTAACTTACAATCATATGCGCTGCATTCCCGCACTTGCGTCTGGTCATCGCACTCGACAATGAATCCCATATCTCATAACATTTGTCTTTGACAAAAACAACGAGTAGGAACCAGTGGAAATTTTCGTCATTCATAGGGATGTAAATCTGAAAAGTTGAAAGATAACAGAAATTCAACTAAACACCAATGCCATGCCAAAAGAAAGTACAGAATTTCATTAATGTATTGCAAAAAAGTGATTTAGAACAAAGTTATATGTAAAGAATTCGATTGTATGCATCTAAGTGGGGTTCAACGAACCTTTTCATAGAATTCAAGCTTCCCACAGAATTTGTCAAAGAATATCCAATGGTCTGCAAATGTTAGAGTGTCCTTACAATTGCATTTTTTGAATTGTATCTTTTGCTGGAGAAGTTGAAACACACAAAACTATAAAGAATGACAAAAAAGTCCGTGAAACATTTACATAATCAAAACCATCGGTTCAAATGTATTAAAAATTACATACCTGAAAAGCAGGGGTTAGAAACCACTAACGGGTTTCTCTAGCCCTGTGCTTGGATCTTTCACGAAATGTGAAAGCTTCCACAACTAGATCAATTATCTAAACTCAATAAAACCATATGACAAAATATAAGTGCATAAAAAAAATTATGAGAAACAGGTTTTTTTTTCAGCCTAATAATGAAATAAGGGTTATAAAAACTACGTACACTCATTTTAAAACATTCTTCAGGCCCTAAACATAGTATATCAGCTCGGGTAGTAAATGAATACTCCGTCTGAACGATAATCTTGCTACAAAAACACAAATACAACCCAAAAACAAGTATCTGTAAGGATGGAAAACCGGCTGCAAACTAAACCACATAAAGAAATTATTAAGTGCCCTGTTAGACAAGTAATCAGGAATAGCATATTTACCTTTCGTAGAGACTTTTATCGAAACAGTACTGAATTAAATTTATGCACGAGACCAGAAGATCACTCCGACATTGAATGGGCCAGCCTTGATATTGTGCCCCTTACTAGGGGCATGCTATACAACAAAAAACGCCCCAGATTATGACATTCCATACACATACAACTCCACAAGTACACTAAATCGAAAGAGATGACAGAGAAATTACATACATTAGCGTGGGCGAGGCAAGAAGCCAGAGAACTCAAATTGCGGCCAAATTGCCCATATTGGTCTCCGAAGGACGAAGAATCATTTGGAACCAAGTCAACCACCTTTGCATCCTTGTGGTCTTCAGATTCAGTTGAGATGACTTGTATGGGCCGAGGAGTACGTACTTTCGGTAGGGGAATCTGCTTAGGGGGAGGAGGGGGAGACCATGCCTTCAAATCAGAAGGACTTTCACCGTGGGATGCATGTGCTTTGCCTCTACCTTCTCCCATTGGAGTGTCACGGACTAAGGATTCCTTTAACGCAGCAACGGACTGCGCTAATGCCTCTATATCATTCCGCATAGCCCCATGGATGGTTGCAAGCTCATCCTTTACCTCTTTCTTGAAGCAAGCCAACTCCCCGCTCATTGCTACCACTTTCTGCGTTAGCATAGTGATTTTGTGAGAAACGGCAGTGGTAGGTTGGCAATGCGATGGAATATTGACGGTTACGTCAATTGTTTATGGCCGGGAAAACTGGCCTCCATCATGTTCAGCCTCTTCCGCACGCTACAAAAGTATGGAAATGGTGTCAGCTCAAACCATAAATATATGAATACATGATGAACGAACCAAAATTTCAACAATATTGAGGTTGCAAGGCATCAATTTACCTTTGCGTTATAATTTTTCAGAAACGATTTATGTAACGTCCTAAATTTCTTTGTCTCTGCTTCACCCCAAGCACAGACCGCCAGCACCGTTCATGGAATGATCTGTTTTCCAAGTAGTCCAATGTCCATGTAAAACAACAAACAAGCCACTGAAATGAAGTTAGCAAGCAAGAGCATTATTCTCACAAAATGCAACTGAGAACGATGGAAGATGTGTATTACATGATCTTATTACCTGTAGGACCAGCAAACAGCCATAAATGTACTGTGGATTCAAATTCTTGTACTTTCGAATCCCTACAAACAGACAGTTGAATGTCCAAGTCGCCCATTTTTTCCTTCTGATAGTGCTGGCACTATGCACTCAACTCGTGTCTTTAGCGGAGATGTAGACAGAAGAGGTGGGACTCAAGATCGTCCCCATAAAAAACAGAGTGAAGATCATTCTGAAGTCGTCCCCGCTTGCGTCTTTGTTCGCCAACACCTGGTGTAGGGCAGCAATGGGAATGTGTCCGTACCCCAACTTGTATTTGGCATTCAGCTTATCCACCGCATCATGGCCTTCAAAATTCTCGATGGCGCTTCCATCATCCGGTAGGCCCATCAACCTCTCAACGGATTATGGACTAATAGTGTGGACCCAGCCATGCAAATCTAGCGTGTGGCCGAAAGGATCAAAACGATCCACTAACCACATCACCATCGACCTATCGATTGGCACTAGTTTGCGGCTGATTAGGGATCCGAACCCTAATTCTTCGACGGTCATCTTCTCTGTGTCATTAAAATCTTTGGCTACAGCCCATAGACGCTCAGGGCTGCATCTGGTGAAAAAGCTGCGGCTGCCATCACTTTCGCCTCCAAACTGCATTTTATGTTCGTTGTCGAGGCCTTTCCACTTCGTTCCAAGCTCTTTCATAGCCTGGAAAATAGATCAATAATAAATATTATAACATGTGTTAGTGTTTTTCACTTACATCTAAACAAAAAAATTCATAAATATTTGGTTACCTCATTGTTAATTTTTTTTTTTTTTGCAGCAAAGCCCCACGTTCACTCTTACTGCAAAATAATATGATCAAGAGTTGCAAATAATAAATAGTGTTAGTTTACAAACATGAAATGTGTCGTGGTGCTTAAAATTGTTAATGGACAATTGAAGACTGCATAAGTACACAAATACTCATAGGTAGTGAAACTACGCATTTGATTTACGCTTTGAACTCCGTTTTGTTTGAGACTGGCCTGCACTAGATGCGTTTGGCACCCCGCGGTGGTCACTGGTTGATTGCTGAATGAAACAGCCAACAGGGTTAATGATTTTGTATTCAATAATTCACCCAACACAAAACAATTATATGTTTCGAGGAAAGTTATGTTATCCACAGTGGGAACTGTGGAACCGTAGACAATGTACCATGATGCTGAAGGCAATGTTAGATTTAGTAAAACACAAAATGGCTGCTCGGATACAGTCAATTTAAAAACCTTCAAAATGAAAAAACCTACAAATTATACAATGAATATATACATTAGTGTTCATAATGATATCATATCATATGCTTCAAGAGTGAAATTTCCAAAAATTATTATTCTTCAATGTAAAACAACCGCGAATGTTAAACTTAACAAGAAAAATTACAAAATATAAGGCTACCATAGAGAAACTCTTTCCGATTTAATATTTCCATAATCAAAATATTCCCCATAATAAAAAAATGACTTGTTCAGATGCTTCAATCATAAAATACCCATTTTCAATTATTATTTTTTTAAATGTACAACATATTAACAACAAATAAAATTCTCAACAACTAAATCATCAAATCTGCATACTATAATTCTCAAACTATTTTATTCTTATTCATTATTTTACTTTTCACTAAAAAAAAAACAAATATCAATGAGTTTTGAAGATTTGTCCATCAAATATCTCTGATCTATGTAAGCCATTTTTTATTACAATGGCTATTAATCCGCAACTCAAAACCTAACTACTAAATACCAACTCACAATTTGTTTTCCTCAAAATTTTGACATTTTCCAACAACAGGGGAAACATAGAAAATTGCACAGACTAACTACTAAATAAATTATTATATATATCCACCTTAAAATTATAGCATTACTGAAGGCAAAAGCAGGTGTGAGATTAGTTATTGTTGTGGCTAAAGTGGGAGAGCTTATGTCTAGTCCAGCATACTTTAGTAATTGACCAGACTTCATTTACAAAATTTTTATAAATCCAATTAGTTTTTGAACAAGTAAACAACAACAACGAAAAGCAAAACCCAAAAATGTTTAATTTCAACACACAATAAATTGAGATTGTTACCCACTAATTAATTTTCAATAAAAGAAAAACCTACATAATTTAGTAACTGAGAAGCATAACTATACAACATTTTCAAACATCCAATTAGTTTTTGGCAAGTAAATAGCAACACCCACAAACCTATTTTTATCCACAGAAAAAGTTTCAAAATAAGAAAAATGTACCTGAGCAAGCAGATATTCTTTAACTCACTGGACACTTTCCAGTATTGAAAATCTCAATAACCCTGTTGGTTCCTAATTTTGAAGGCTTCACTGCAAAAAAAAAANAAACCTACATAATTTAGTAACTGAGAAGCATAATTATACAACATTTTCAAACATCCAATTAGTTTTTGGCAAGTAAATAGCAACACCCACAAACCTATTTTTATCCACAGAAAAAATTTCAAAATAAGAAAAATGTACCTGAGCAAGCAGATATTCTTTAACTCACTGGACACTTTCCAGTTTTGAAAATCTCAATAACCCTGTTGGTTCCTAATTTTGAAGGCTTCACTGCAAAAAAAAAATTACAAATGTGGAGGGAGGAAGAAGTACGGGGAGGGACGGAGGGAGGAGATATTACCTCAGCGAAATGGGACTTTAGGACCAACCTTGCAATTTGATCGACACCGGCAAAGGAACGGTGGCCTTTAGGAGCAAGCTCGTGCGGGGAGGAGAAACGGCGATGTTACCTTTTCGAAGCGGGGAAAAACATCACGGATGCGGAGGGAGGAAGAAGAAATGGGAAGGGGCGGAGGGAGGAGAAGATCGCGAGGAAGAAGAAATGGGAAAGGGCGGAGGGAGGAGAAGATCGCGAAGAAGAAGAAATGTGAACTTTTTGATTTTGAATTTAGACTAGATGAATAGCAAATATTGAAAGGGTAAAATCGGATTTTCATAATAAACTGGGGTAAATTTGTAAATGAACAAATTTAAATTTTTTTTTTTCAAAAACTTTGACCGGCATTGTTGAGACCGTTTGCATTTCAACAGGGGCCTCATGGTGGAGACCCCTCATGCGTTTCACTGGAGTCATTCCCAAAAAATCAAAGCATTAAACTGGGCAAAAAAATTTAATAAGGAAATTTATTTTTGGTATATCAACAAAATCTTATGTGTATTTTTCTTTGTTTATTATTTCTCTATTTATTATGCAAATGGATTTTTCCCAATTAGTAAGGTGAATGTGTGCCGAACAAAAATTTATCACATGAAATGTAAATCAAAATTATGGCGGATGTTAATATGTCCGACACTATAAACAACTTTATGTGACGAATAAGTTAAGGTCACAAGGATTTCCGTCACAAAAATCTTTTTTTTTTTTTTTGTAGTATATGGATCTCTTCGTTTAGGTTCTATTTGGTATAATTTTTACTTTTATTTTTGTTTTATATATTTATTCAAAAGTGATTTCTGCAAAAGTTAGTCTTCACTGGCTTTGGTTAAAAAGACTTTCAAAAAATGATCCAAATACTTTTAGAAACAACTTTTGAGTTCTAAAAAATATTTTTAGCTTTCTAGAAGTCATGCCAAACAGAGTCTTAGAATTAGGATTTAATCCATTACATTAATATAATATAAATCCATTACATTATATATAATATAAATTATATGCTAAACTTAGAAAAAAATAATAATAATAACACTGTGGAATCTAGATTGTTTATGTGTGAGACCAAACATTTTAAGCCCAAGAAACCAGAATTCGAAGCTTCAATGACCATTCCAAACCAATTTCAATTTGGCCACTTGTGAATTATAAAAGTAGCTATTGGTCACAAAAGACAAGCAGCAGAGGATCATAACCTGAACATGAAAATTAGAACCGTACGTACTAGCCTAGCTTGTATAACAGAATATTTGACAATTTACCAAAAAAAAAAATTACATTACATTAATTTGATAAAGAATTTTTTTTTTTTATTTGTATCTTTTCTTAAGTAGTTTATATGGCTTTTTATTTTATATTTGAGTTATCTAACACTTTTCAGATTAAAAGCGAGTGATGTAGAGAGTAAAATAATAAGATCCTTTTTAGCAATTTGATCATATATTAATTATCATTTCCTAGTTCTTTCTACTAGTTATATCTTTGTTGTTATGTGCTTTTTTTTTTTTTTTTTTTTTTTTTTGCTTTTGTTTCTTTTGTTTTTATCCATTTGAAAAAAAAAACAATTATTTTAACTTATGTGTAGACTTGGCAAATTCTAATACGAAACGATAATACAATATGAATATATACGTATTTTTGAAAAGTTGAATTTTTATATTTCAACATGAAAGTTCAACGGATTGAATTTGGGTGAACAAATTTTGACACAAATATGACAAGACACAATTTGACATGGCAAAAACACAAAATTAAGTTAAAATACATAAATTCACATGTACTTTTGAGGATTTGAATTTGTATATTTTAACACAAAAACTTAACTGATTGAGTTTGAATTATTCAATTTTAATATGAATACGATATAACACATCACAAACACGATACGATACGACACATTGTTAGGTCTACTTATATGTATTTAACACTGATCGATCACATGCACTGACTTTAAACTTTATCTTTACTGTAAATTAGATATTGAACAGTACTTGAACAGTGCTATACAGACCAACTTTTTTCTATTTAATTAAAAATGATATTTTTCTGACTAATAATACATAAATTTGGTTATTTGAATTAAAAATTTAATTAAAAACAGTTTATTGATTACAATATAATATTCTACCAAACAAAATATATAAAACTATTAAAAAAATCTTGCACCAAATATAAGATATGATAAATAAAACACAATTCAATACCAATCCAACCCAGCCAACTACAACCTTGTGTATCAAACGAACGAACACAAATACATAAAAAAGGGAAATGACATTAATTTCAAAACCAAAAAACTATAAAAACTTTAATAACCCCGCCAATTTTGGCTATTTTTATTTAGGGCAAACATACAATCAAAGACTTCCTTGGAAACAATAGTTTTCCACAACCCATAGTTATTAGATTTAAGGAAAAGCCTCAATAACGGATGGCATAGCATCAATGGGACTCACAATGTGTCTGTTAAATCCTGCCTGCGCAAGAATATATTCCCATTCCTTCATTGTCCTTTCTCTGCTGTTAACGGCCATCTTGGATATGTCCAGCCTCAATCTTGCATCAATTAGTCCATCTTCTTGTTTCATCATCTTCTATAACAACTTCTACTATTATCACCTTCCCTTTTTCTTCTGGAATTGCTTCCTTGCACTTTTTAAGTACCTCAATGCACATTTCATCTCCCCAACCATGAAAAACAAACTACATCATTCACCAAAAAAAGAAAAAAGTTCAAATTTATGAAACATAAATATGGAGCCAAGTCATCTTAGAATACAAAATTTGCATTTAACTGAATTAGCATTAAACGTCCAACAGAAAATTTATAAATACTAACCATGATAAAAAAAACATCAGCCTTGGGAATAGAATCAAACATGTCACCTCCAACATTCTCAATGTCTTCAAATTCCTTTGCATTGTTTAAGACATGAGGAAGATCATAGTTAATGCCTTGAATCCATGGAAAAACCTGGATCAGCATCGCCAAAGCAGTCCCATTTCCTCCACCCACATCCACCATAGTCTCAATGCCTTGGAACAAGTCCCTGCATTTATCAACAATGGCATTCACATTAAGCCTTGTGTTGCAAGCCATCGCGTCGTTGAATAGGTGGTTGGCAGAGGGATTGGCTGCTGTATAGTTCCAAAATCCTCGCCATTTGCAACCTTGAGTGCCGGTGAGTCTCTAGCTTGCACTTGGGTGCACAGGTCATGCCATGGAGCTAGCATGGGAGGCAAGCTCTCTAGCAAGATGAACAAAGCCATGTTGTCCTGTCCGGATCGCATGAGTAGCCGAGACAGAGGGGTCTGTGAATAAGCTGGAGAACCTAATTCGGTTGGTGTGTTTGTCTCTTTGAATATCCCACGGTAGACTAAGAACCTCATGATGCAGTGAAGGTGGGGAGCAGAGCAGCTCAGTTTGGAAGCTAACTCTGAGATTGTCATAGGATTTTTATGTGGTTCGATGACGTCGGCTATCTTCAGCTCCACGGCACATTTCACAGCTGCCATTTTTGCATATCCTAATATGTATTTCCAGATTTCATTTTTGGCTTGTTGGAGTATTACTGCATGTGATTTTTGTTTCATTATATAGTGTTAGGAATGTTACTGTAAGCATGACATGTAAGCAGTCCTATGATAAAGGAAACTAAGCTAGGTGTAGCTGATTCTAACTATGCAAGTTAGTTACTTACTGTTCACGTGAATGTTAGTCACGTGGATTTGGTTATAACAACTTGTATCAGTTAGAGTGTTAGTGTGCACGATAAGCTCTTGGTATTTAGAAACAAAGATTGTAGATGTGATTAATCTTCTTGAATGAGTTTTACAAAGTGTTAAGAAAGAATTCTCTTTCAGTTTTTAGTTTCTTAGTTCATCTCTTTGTTCTTGCTTATTTGCATCAGTTACAAGTATCATATAGTTTAGTATCATCTGCGAAATCAACTTCAAACAATGAAGAATGCTCATTGAAAGTGGTTGAATTTTGTAATAAAATGAAGAAATTGGCAGATCAATTCTCAACTGGTGGATTTCTCATTTCTGAGAAAGAATTGGTGATGTGCATTTTGACAGGTTTGGGACCTGAGTATGAAACAGTTGTGGTCAACTACACCAGTCGATCTGTTCTGCCTACACTACAAGAGGTAAAAAGCTATCTCATTCACTATGAATCTCGAATTGAGCAACTAAATACACTTGCTGTATTAATTCTGCTAATATGGCTATAGCAAATTCCCAAACCACAATTCTAGAAATTAGAACAGTGACTATGTTGACTCATCTAATTCTACTCAAAATCAAGTTAGATATGATAATTCCTATGGTCAAACTAGATCTGATGACAATAGAAATAGATTCAAAGGTAGAGCCCCATTTGGTCGTGGCCATGGTAGAAATGGCAGGAATTTTAGGCCACAGTGTCAAATCTGTAATCGAGTTTGACATACAACAAATGTATGTTACTACAATTCAGGAAACTCTGTTTTTCAAGGGTCAACTCCTCAGTTTCATCCTGGCATTCATCCATCAAATAATTTTCAAGGAAATTATCAACCAAATAGCTTCCATGGTTTTCCAAGTCAAGGCTTTAATGGTTATAGATTTGGAAACTCTAGCATTGGACATACTAATGTCAATGCTGCTAATCTTGTGCAACAATCACATTTTGGGAATATGCCTCAATTTGACAACATGATGGATAACAGAGGTGGTTTTGGATTCAATCCTAACTACCCTCCTCCAAATGGCATGAACTCTGGTTTTGGATCCTCAGCTCACTCAACCATTGGACCATCTTCCTCTTTTGGTCATGAAAATCACTCAGCAAACATGGCTACTACACCAATCTTGGTTGGTGATCCCAATTGGTATCTGGACTCGGGTGCTACAAACCATGTGGTTGCCAATGGGGCAAGTTTGACTCAGCAGATGGATTACAATGGGAACAATAAACTTCTTATTAGCAATGGCCAGGGTCTTGACATTGCTGTATAGGTACAACTTCTATCCAACCTCTTCATTTTCCTACATACAGCTTATTACTTAGAAGTGTGCTGTTGTACCTCAAATTGCCAAGAATCTCCTAAGTGTTTCTAAACTCACCATGGAGAATAATGTGGTTATTGAATTTACTAATCATTCAAGTGTGATTAAGGACAAAAAGTTGGGCCTAGTGATACTACAAGGTCTACTTGGAGATGGCTTGTACAAGCTCCAAGTACCTCACCAGATATCTACTGCTGCTGCCCTCAAATCCATATGTTTGTCTTCAGTTTTCAATACCAATAAAGGCTGCCAATTTTAGCCTATAATACAAGCTGCTGTGTTTTGACTAGAGCTCTATCATCTACAAGCTGTACCACACCTAATTCAAGTAGTAGAAATTCATCACAGTCAAATTCTACTAAAAATTCTGCTATTTGTAATTTTGTAGCACAGCCTAATGATCAGTCAAATTGTACTGCTATTTTTTCAAATCAGCTTGATAATGAAAATACTTCAACATTGCAATTTGATTATGTATCTTTACCATAAGATGCATCTGTTATTGACATCTACCCAAAGAAGCAAGTAGTAAATGTTGCTATGCAAAACTCAAAAGATACTAGTGCTAACGTGTCTAATATGGATGCTCATGACAACTTTCATATTTTACATCAGAGGTTAGGACATGCCTCCTCTCAGATTATTAAAAGGGTTCAAGCTATGTACAAACCTGCTTCGAAAATTGCCACTCAAACAATGTTTTGTGATGCTTGTCAATGTGGTAAAGGTCACAAATGCATTTTTGCACCATCTGAGTCCAAGACTTCTAGCCTTTTAGAACTGGTCCACACAGATATTTGGGGACCAGCACCTATCACATCTAAGGAGGACTATCGTTACTACATCCACTTTATAGATGACTACTCCAAATACACTTGGATGTACCCACTAAAGCTTAAATATGAGGCTATAAGTGTGTTCCGACAGTTTCTAACTATGGCTGAAAGACAGTTTGAGACTAAACTCAAAACTCTACACTTAGACTAGGGAGAAGAGTATCGACCTTTTCTACCCTTTTTTATCTTCACTTAGAATCAATTTCGACATTCATGCCCTCACTTGCATCAGCAAAATGGCAAAGTTGAAAGGAAGCATAGGCACATTGTTGAAATGGGTCTACGCTTACTCTCAAATGCTAAAATGGCCTTGTCTTTCTGGTGGGAGGCATTCCATACAGCTGTGTATCTTATCAATAGACTTCCCACATCAGTTTTAGACTTCAAAACTCCATATCAGGTTCTATTTCACAAAATTCCTGACTACTCTCAACTTAAAGTTTTTGGCTGCACCTATTTTCCTTTTCTTCGGGCTTACAATAGACATAAATTTGATTTTCATTCTACAAAATGTGTCTTTATTGGCTATGAAGATCACTACAAAGGATATAAATGCTTAGCTCCTAATGGTTGAGTTTATCTATCTCAAAGTGTTATTTTTAATGAAACTAAATTTCCCATTGGTTATGTTTTTGGTAATTCCCTTGTTTCAGTTCTTAACTCTCCTAGTTGTTCCTTTTTTTCAAATAACTCTCTTGTTCTTATTCAACCACCTAATATGACTTCTAATTCTGAAGTTCATTCATCACCCTCCACTTCTGATTCCACCTCTCATTCCAGTCCTTCTAAATGTCCATCACCGGTTTCACCAAAGTCTTTAAATTCTATATCTTCTCCTTGTTCAAACACTTCTGTCTCCCATTCTCAATCATTTAATTCCTCTACATCTAGCATTTAGCTCTTTGTTGATCTTCCTGTTTTAGATTCCAACTCTTTTCATTCTTCTCTTACAAACCATTCTTCTTTTCCAGTTATTCCAAATCACCACTCCATGATAACCAAATCCAAAAATGGTATTGTCAAACTAAAGGCCTATACAGCTGTTTAAAATCCTATTCAGTTTATACTCTCTTCAAACACTTCTGTCTCCCATTCTCAATCATCCAATTCCTCTACATCTAGCATTTAGCTCTTTGTTGATCTTCCTGTTTTGGATTCCAACTCTTTTCATTCTTCTCTTACAAACCATTCTTCTTTTCCAGTTATTCCAAATCACCACTCCATGATAACCAAATCCAAAAATGGTATTGTCAAACCAAAGGCCTATACAGCTGTTTAAAATCCTATTCAGTTTATACTCTCTTCCACCAAACCAGTCTCTGTTAAAGAAGCATTGAAACATCCCAAGTGGTGTGCAGCCATGAAACTTGAATTTGAAGCCCTTCAAAGAAATGGTACCTAGGCTCTTGTTCCTTACTCTTCTCATATGAATGTAGTTGGTCATAAGTGGGTTTTCAGAATCAAAAGAAAAATTGATGGCTCTGTTGATAGATTCAAAGCTCGAGTAGTGGCAAAAGGCTTTCATCAAAAGCCTAGTTTTGATTTTTCTGAGACTTTTAGTCTAGTCATTAAGCCTACTACCATAAGGCTTGTTCTCAGTTTGGCAGTATCTCTTCAGTGGCCTGTGCAACAACAGGACTTTGATAATGCATTTTTAAATGGTGACCTGAAAGAAGAAGTGTACATGTCTCAGCCTCAAGGTCTTGAAAACATTGCTCACCCTGATTATGTGTGCAAATTAACCAAAGCTATCTATGGTCTCAAACAAGCACCAAGAGCTTGGTTTGACAAGCTTAAGACTTTTCTTCTTACACAAGGCTTCAAGAACTCAGTGGCCTATACTTCTCTCTTTGTCTTGAAAACTTCAACAACTTATATCCTTGTTTTGATTTATGTTGATGACATCCTCATTACAGGTCCTACCTTGAGTGATATTCAAAAATTAATTGCTACCTTGAAAGGTCATTTTTCACTCAAAGACCTTGGCTCACTTAATTTCTTCTTAGGAATTGAAGTAAAAAGGAATCATTATACTATGGTTCTTACTCAATCTCGGTATATCCGAGATCTACTTTGCAAAAAAAAATGGCTGAAGCTAACTGCTATCCTACACCAATGTTGGCTAGTAAAATTCTATCTGCTCATGAAGGGGATATTCTTCACAGTCCTGAACTCTATCGAAGTACTATGGGTGCTCTTCAGTATCTGACTCTTACACGGCCAAACATAGCCTTTGCTGTAAACAAGCTTAGGCAGTATCTTCATTGTCCAACTGCAACTCATTGGGAAAGCTATAAACAATTACTCAGATACTTGAAAGGTACTATGGATTTTGGTCATACCATTCAAGCTTCTAGCAAGCTACTTGTTCATGCCTTTGCAGACTCTAACTGGGCAAGTGATCATGATGATCGCAGATCAACCAATGGCTATGACATTTTTCTTGGACCAAACTTAATTTCTTGGAGATCCAATAAGTAATCTGTAGTGGCTCACTCAAGTATTGAGGCTAAGTACAGAGCTCTTACTCATGTGACCTCAAAACTTTGTTGGTTACACAATCCGCTCATTGAACTTCAAGTCAATTTTCCATCCCCCATTGTTTGGACTAATAACTTAAGTGCAGCTGCTTTGGCCTGTAACCCTGTTCTTCGCCAACGCACTAAACATATAGAAATAGACATACACTTTGTCCGAGACAAAGTACTTGACAAGTTTCTAGAAATTTGTTATGTCCCTACTGAAGAACAAGTTGCAGATTTGTTTACTAAAGTGCTTGGCATAGCTCGGTTTCTATTCCTCATACCACGTTTAAAAATCCTTCACTTTTTCTAGCTTTTTTACTGTAAGCATGACATGTAAGCAGTTTGCAAACCAAAGTCTATTTCTCTTTTGTATCTGACTTTGGTTTGAGGGGGTGTGTTAGGAATGTTACTGTAAGCATAACATGTAAGCAGCCCTATGATAAAGGAAACTAAGCTAGGTGTAGTTCATTCTAACTATGCAAGTTAGTTATGTACTGTTCACGCGAATGTTAGTCACGTGGTTTTGGTTATAACAACTTGTATTAGTTAGAGTGTTAGTGTGCACGATAAGCTATTGGTATTTAAGAACCAAGATTATAGATGTGATTAATCTTCTTGAATGAGTTTTACAAAGTGTTAAGAAAGAATTCTCTCTCAGTTTTCAGTTTCTTAGTTTATCTTTCTATTCTTGCTTATTTGCATCAATTACAAGTATCATATAGTTTAGTTTGTAAACATATAGAGATTGTGACGACCCAATGTCAATGATTCAAAACTCGTGGGGCACGTTAAGACTTCTTTATGCACCTGTCAAGTTCCACCGCACGTTAATAATTCTAATGAATGCACTTGAGGGTGTAGCTCAGTGGTATGAGCCAACCGAGCCTTCACACTTGCGAGTACGGGAGTTGAGGTTCGAGTCTTGGTAGCCCCATTTGGACTCAAGTGCTCCTCTCCGTTGCTACCACACGAGGGGGAGGAAGTTTCTAGTGACATGGGCCCCCAATGTGGACTCCTACTGGGTTGAAAAGATGTCTGGGTTTGACCCACTCGCTAGATAACTCCTGGGCCTATGACTAGATCTGGCATCGTGTCGTGTCATGTCGTATTCGTGTCGTGTGGTATTCGTGTTCATGTCAAAATTTTCTTACCCAAACCCAACCCATTAAACTTTCATGTTGAAATATGTAAATCCGAACCCGTTCACAAAACTATCGTATAACCCGTTACCCAACCCGTTAACACGTTAAACTTATTTTCAAAATTATTTAAAAAAAAATGAAAAATGTATTTGATTTATAATTCATAGTCCATACTAACAAATAATGAAGCGACAAACATAAATATTTGTATCCTTTTACAAACCAAAAATAATAACACAACATACTTAATNTTTTCAAAATTATTTAAAAAAAAAATGAAAAATGTATTTGATTTATAATTCATAGTCCATACTAACAAATAATGAAGCGACAAAACATAAATATTTGTATCCTTTTACAAACCAAAAATAATAACACAACATACTTAATACATGTTAAAAAGATAACAAACCACACAAACATAATACTTAAATCATTCTACAAAAGAATAATAAAAATCTAAAATAATATTGTTTGAAATAACAATAATACATAAACATGTTCAGTTTCAACTACATTTTTATTTCTTGCATACACTCCGATGCATATGACATCTTGAGTACAACTTCAAAGCACCTAAAAAAAAAGTTAAATTGCATATTATTATCCAAAATAGTATAAAAAAAAATTAAATAATACATACCACTTAAATTTCAATACCTCTAATCATCAATAGAAAATGTGTTAGAGCATTGTCCTGATTTAGCTTATTCAACACTCAATGCAATAACATATTCTGTGAGTTCTTCTAAATGAATGGTTACATCTAAAACTGAATATACAATAAAATTATAAATATTCATGCTAAAAAAATAGTAATATATATATATATAAATGTAAATTACTTCCCTTGCCAAAAAGTCAAGCTCTTGTACATAATAAAGCTTGTACTACATCTGACTTTAGTAAACTGCGAAATTGATCCAATATACGACCACCAATACTAAAAGCGGACTCAGAGGCAACTGTTGAAATAGGAATTGCTAAAACATCACGAGCCAAATGAGAAAGTATTGGAAATCGAAGTTGTTCTATTTTCTACCAATTAAGAACATATAACTCTTGTTTTCTATCCAACTTCTCTTTATCCAAATACTTATCTAACTCAGTTTTTTTTTATGAAGAGCTATAATTGTAACACATATCAAAATCCTACAACATGCAAAAGTAATAATTTAATTAGAATATATTACACAATATTATAATTAACTATTCAAAAGATGAGTTCTTTGGTTTATAATTTACTTCAAAAATATTTTTTAAATTAAATTTTTGGTTTATAATTTTTTTTTAATTAAATTACAAAAATGCCATTGGACTAACGGATTGTTCACGGGTTTAACTGGTTTTCGTGGATTAATCCGTTAAGACCCGTTATCAACCCGATCTGTTTCAGTTAAACCCAAGCCTGTAAAAAATATTTGTGTTCATGTCGTATTAATAGATCGTGTTAAAATTTGTCAGATTTATCTATGACCCGTTACGGATAGATTTTTTATTTTTAAAAAATAATAATAATTCTAATGAATTATTAGAATTGTTTTCTGATTTCAGAAATGTGTAGTAAACAGTATTCTATAAACTTTTGTGATCAATAAAAATATATATATATATATATATATTTTCCTGATTTTCCTCTTTGCTTTGAGACTCGAGTTGTGGCTGTCACTGCAATCACTGGTTATTGAAAATGAATGACACTGCAAGTCTGCAAGGCTCGGATTTTAAAAAGCATACGCCTAGATTAATAATTTGGATCTCCAACCAAAAGATGAAAGGTCAGCGTTTGCAAGAAATCTAGAGCCTAAAATTTACCAAAAAATAAATGTCTAGAGCCTAAATGCTCTTCCAATGGGCTAAGAGCACTTTCTATAGCGCATGGTAAAAAATATATTTAAAAGTGATCTTCAGTGATTTTGTTTTCCATAGAAATCACTTTCACGTGGAATTAATTCCCAAATGTCAGATTGATATGTCTTTAGTTATCATTTCTTAATTATTTTTATTTGGAATGTATAAACAATGTCTCAAATTTGATTAAATTTAAAAACACTAGAAGTTACACAAGAGATTTGGATTTACTTAATTAATTGTGAAATCTCTCTCTCACATGCATCCCATTAATTTTATTTATCCCATGCCATGAATTTTTTGGTCAACTTCCACGTGCCATGCCATGAATGTTTTGGTCAACTTCCATGTGCCATGCCATGAAGCTATATTATCCACCTCTTTTAGTTGTGTATATATATCTCTGTTGTCCTTTTTCGGTCCACTTCTTTTTGATTTTTTCAATCAAGAAAAGAAACAAAGAAAGAAAAAAAAAAAAAAAAAAAANAAAAAAAAAAAAAAAAAAGCTACCATTTACATGCATTATATTTATAACTATTTCAACAAACTTTATTCGCATAACTTAGCCACTTCTGGTAGTTGAATTATTTCAGCTCCTAACAGAGAAGCAAAAGCGGATGACCTGAACATACAATCAGACACTTTGAAACCAAGAATTAAGTTTGCTAAACCCAAAACTTTTCCTGCAGATCAAGGAAAAGCCTAAATAACAGAAAAGCTTTTTTGGAAAAGTTTAAAATTTGAACTTGTCTATAGTAACTTAAAAAAATTTATTTACTGATCAACAAGTACTTCTTGACTTGTGTGTCAACCACTTATTTTTTTAGCATAAAAACTTAAAGCCTTCCAAATAGACCATTTTGACAAAAAAAGAAAAGAAAAAAGTGATACCAAACCAGGGCTTAGTAGATAGTACTTCTTTATTTTTATTTTTATTTTTTTAATTTTCTTTTCTATTTTTTCCTTTTTAGCAAGAAAATAAAAAAAATGGAATAGAAACAAACAAATAAAGCCTCTATTAAAATGACAATCAATCTTTTTGGCCCAAATTTTTTTTTTTAATAAAACAATGCTTCATAATGGTATTATAGGCATCATGCTAAAAATCTTGCGCCATGCTGGCAACGAGGCAGGGTGGGACGGGTTTTCCAATTCCATCCCTATCGCCCATTTCCATCTAAATCTCCGCTTAAAGGAAGGCTGGGCGGAGACGGGCATTCCCCGGTCGGGGACAGGGACCCTTATGCTCCATCCCACTTAATGTAGCACGAAGGCCCGTCCACGATACCATAATTTAATAGTTCATTTAAACCATGAGTCTAAGAATTTAAATCATGGTATAGTGGATGCCCTTTTATATTTCCAATAATACAATGCCTAAAACATGATTTAAATGTTTTTTTTTTCAATTGCTGACACATTGGATTATTGTAGCACAGAGGATCATCCACTATACTATGACTTAAATGCGCTTACAGGGTTTTATTTTACCTATCTTGTGAATATGGTTGTTTTAGCTTATTTTGTTATTGCCTTATGGTGTATGAACTTCTTGATGTTGCATGAAAAAAATGGTTCATGGGAGTTATTCATTGGAAGTTGTGAAAAATAGGTTTCTTTTTTCTAGTATTCAGATCATTGTCATTGCAGAATAAACATTAATTGGTTGCCAACCTTTATCAAAGTCTATTACTTTGCTTGATTATATGGTATTTAATATCTTTGTTTGCATCATCGATTCAAAAGTTCATATATTATTTTGTTTTATTCTTTTTCCTCATTTTTCAATTCCTTTAAGAAAGCTTGTAATAACAGAGAACTGTTAACAAAAAAATTGTAACTTTTCTTTGATTATGTTGAATTCCATTTTCAGATTTGAAGACTATGGTACCAGTTAGGCTTGCTAATAATAACGTCTTGCAACTTTGAATGGGAAGGAAAATAAGTGGATCTTATGCATTGGACATGGTAGTGGAAGCTTAATTACCTTTTGGCTAGTAAAACACAAGGTGGGATTTCACTTTCAGCTTATGTATCTGTGTTTATTCATGTGTATTAATGGTGGTTAGGAATTGTGATTAACCCAATATTTTAACAGTTTGATTGTTTACCATTACTTTGAATTAACCAATGTGTGTTTATTAACCTCGATTGTTTATCAAAAATAAAACTTGCCATTCTATCATAAATTGATGATTTATTTGTATTTTTCCTTTAACTTAGATTGTCTTTTATCTTAACAATGCTTTAGATCACATAATATTGCCTAGCATGACAATTATTATGCGGTATTACATGATGATTTGGTTTGTGATTCTGCTATTCAATTGTTACTGGCTTCCTTGGAAAGGTCTTTAACTGGCTAACTGCTTGATTTTTTTTCTTCTTGAATTGAGTCAAACTGTTGACCCCTACTAACATTATGCTTCCATGTTGTAGGGCTGGAAGACATGTTCAGTAACTAAACTAGGCAGGGGTGGTAGTGATTTGTTCATCGTCTCTATCAGTTCATTGTTCTGTTTATAATCCTTAGGAGTGGAAGGATGAGGATGATGTTTTAACATGTGATCCAAAATATATCCATGAGCAATACATGTCGCTTATTTGACCTTTGATGAGGCTGCTGCATATTTTGGTGATCTAGATGATGAATATTGACGATTAAACATAATTTGTACTCTTTTATATTTAAAAAAAAAAAACACTATTTTAATTTATTTTTCGTATTTCTATTTATTATCACTGCTACAGAAAAAAGTCATCGACGACGGTCTTACTTTTATATCTACGTCGGTTATAAAAGAGAGCCGACGTTGATAAAATAAAACGACGGTTAGAAAGCATCAACGACGGTTTTATCTACAACCGTCGTCTAAAGTAACATCAACAACGATGGTTAATTAATAAACCGTCGTTGATAAAACCCTAAAATACACGTGGCAACAACGTGGACGCCACGTGTATGGTGAAGACTATAGACGACGGTTCCTAAAGGAACAGTCATCTATGATGTAAGTATAGACGACGGTTCCTAAAGGAACCGTCGTCTACGATGTAAGTATAGACGACGGTTCCTACGACGGTTTTATCTACAACCGTCGTCTAAAGTAACATCAACAACGATGGTTAATTAATAAACCGTCGTTGATAAAACCCTAAAATACACGTGGCAACAACGTGGACGCCACGTGTATGGTGAAGACTATAGACAACGGTTCTTAAAGGAACAGTCATCTATGATGTAAGTATAGACGACGGTTCCTAAAGGAACCGTCGTCTACGATGTAAGTATAGACGACGGTTCCTATAGGAACCGTCGTCTATAGTCTTCAATTTTCAACAATGGTGTTTTTGTTTTTAACCGTCGTCCTTTTGTGTACATTTGTCCACGTGGCGCTCTTACGTTTAGTCTCTGAAACGCGGTTTTAACGTTCAAAATAGCCGTTGCAAAAAATATAGCCGTTAGTAAGTTTTTTTCCTTATATATTTACATTTTGGTTCTCAATCAAATTTACTAAATTCATTTCTCCCAT
>QANX01000130.1:0-57375 GCA_003254975.1 Ochetophila trinervis
ATCTTTATTTTATATTTTTATTTTTATTTTATTTTAAATATTTACAATTTGGGTATACACGGCCGAAGAAAAAAAGGGCAGAGTTGGAAGATCAATCGCCCTTCTTCTACGCGGGCCAACCCAATCTTAAGAACAAGGAGATACGATTTGGCCAATTTATCATTAAACAATCATCTTTAAGTTTCTGATGTTTTCAACAAAACTTTAAACTTGTTTTATATTTGAAAATTGGACATCTTGGAAAAAAATAAAAATAAAAGTACAATATATTTACTGTGACATTAGTTTTTTGATCCCTCTTTCTTTTTTCCTTTTTTTTTGGGTGGGGTACTTGCCTTCGACGGTCCTGTTCTGCTTCTGTAGTTTAAAAGAATAACCTGTTTGAGAGTGATGTATGTGCAACCTGAAAAATCAGGTAAGTAATACAAAGAGTGTCAAAAACTGCCATGGCGGCACGTAGTCTCTAAAAAATCATAGAGACATGAATCATCTTGGCCGTGTGTTAATCTCTTCATTAAGAAGTTCAGTCACGGAGCCCTGACTGGCTGTAGAGGAAGTGCCATTTAAAATGCTATACAGTGAGTGTAGTTCTTCTTGGTTAGCCTTCTTGAATAGCCCCCTGAGTATCATATCAGTTCCAAAGGGCAATGGATAATGTTGAGAGGTACCTCCCAGTTCATTTTTTGGCTCTGACTTGATCTGAGAATTTCCGCTGGTGTCTTTTGATCGACAAGTTTGTGGAATCTGAACTTGAGGCCGGGAGTATGGCCGGGAGTCCCAATACTCAGAACAGACTCGGTTTCGATCCATCGCCTCTATGGCCTGTTTTTTAATTTTTATTTAAAGAATGTCAGTAATACTTTGCATCACTAGGAGTTTTCATAAACTGAGAACAAATAAGCGATAACATAGAGAGCACAAACAAGTTTGAAAAATTACCTACTAGCTAAGAAGTACAACATGTAAGGCCCTACATCAAGAATCCACCCCTAGTATTAACTTAAAAAAAATTAATTAACTACTCTAGAATTTACCTGCACTATAGCTGGTGAAGTAAACCCAAACATTTCAAAGCCATCAAGACTTCCAGGAGGCTGCAAAGGAGGAAGGTTTATTCTTCCCAGTTTATGCTGTCTTGAAATCTCTTGATTGACTCTCTCTCTAACCATTTCCCAACACTTGGCAGCTGAACCATGGATGAACATTTCATTCGGAAACTGCTCCAGCGAAACCTAAAGGGAAAATCAAGGAAAAATTATTCAGAATTATGCTAAACTTATGACAAACCTTTTTTCATGAAAATAATACTAGATAGGATACAAACAGCATAAATGTACTAAAAAACATGACACTATAACGAATAGTAAACACAAAAATACATTTCCAATACCATAAACAGAGGTCCAGTCCGTTCCACATCCAGTACTTCAGAAACATAGTAACACATATTTGTAGGATCTAAGACACTCATGTACCTCACCCGGCTCCTAAATCCTGCACCAAGAAGAATAAAAATGAATCACATGGATGTGAGTTCCTATTTCCTTTTGAGAATATGTGCTTTGTACTTAACTATCTCGGTACAAAAAGTACATCTTACCTTTTGGAAAAATGGCCTGGCTATTGCACCATGACTTTCCAGAAAGCACGTCTCCAAACTCCAGAGGTTCAACCATGCAGTTGATCCTCCTCACAACTTTTGCCATACGGGGACCCTTCTGGCGATAATATCTATCCAAATTGTTTGAGCTGGATGATGGGTTTCCAGTCAAAGCTCTTGCATTTTCAGATAAATTTGTGGTAATGCCATCAAATTTTCCACTGGCACAAGGCTGTGGATGCTTAGGCTCATTCCTCACAGCTGCATTATTGAGATCACTGTTGTCACTAGTAGTTGAGGAATCGTGAATATTTCTACCACATTCTGGACCCATAGAACCTAAATGTAAAGAAATGTTTAGTAGATTACATCCTACATGTCCAACATTTCCACGAATTTCATCTTGTACATGAACAGAACGAGATGAACTCTCCCTTTCACCATCAGGTACTTGACTGCTGCCTTTTTCACCCATCACCGCTGCATCAGTCACTGGGATAGTTAAGTTTGGATCTTTATTGTGATTACAAGGGCTTACTTTATCAACAGGACCTGCCAGCCTCTCAGAATGTTCTGACTGCTTAGCAGCAGAAGTATCTTTAGTTCTATCTGAAATTGGTATTTTTGGATCATCACCTTCATCATCACTAAGAAGTATAATGTTATCAAGAAGTATAATGTTATCACTTTCCAAGACAGAAGTCTTCTTCACCACAGATGCTCGTCCAACTGGCTCTACCAAGTATGTTTTATCTTCTTCAGACAACTGGCAAATTGGGGTTCTTGTATTGGAAGCCAAAATAGTGGATTCTTCTCCCTTTACCTGAGAAATATTATTGAACATCTGAGTTTCACATGAACTGCGAGATATAGATGATGTCTTCGTATCTCTTAAAGGTAATTCAGCTTCTGATGTTGTCTTCTGTTGCTCTGAAGAACTCTGGTCAATAATTCCAGTTGAGTTTATACAGCTCTCTTTAGGGATTTCTATAACAGAAGGATCTTTAATGGAATTGGCAAAAGGGTGAGAACTTTTCTCTTCAAGTAAAGATTCGTTGGAGGAATAAAGATGTCTACCCACCTGCATATTATCTTTGACATAGGAACTCAGGGCTAATCCAAGATCTAGTCTAGCCCATCTGTATATAGCACTTAATTTTCCCTCCAATGCCTCAACTAGGATGTTTAATTCAGTGATATCGTAACGAAAGAGAAAAAACTTATCACCCCAAGCACATGGACATAATTGTTTTGCATGATTCAAACATGCAAATTTATCTGGTGAACAATGACAACCTGCTGCAGACAGATGCAAATCAAAAAGGCACACGATGCATTCCCTCTCACTGGTGGCATCAAAATTGCTCTCCATCTTTATCGCCTGAGAAGAGCAAAGAAATTCCCTCCTTACACGCTCCATCTCCACCCGGGTCTAGAAAAGATAAAATGTCAAAGGATAAACTATTAGTACGCTATTTAAGTATGAAAATGACAGTGCAGTAGACAGCAAAAAACAAAGCATCAGATACAATTTGAATAATAGAACACGACAACCAACTCATTCCTGCTGTTGATCATCTTTTCCTTCTCCCCCTGCCCCCCCTCTTTCTTTCTCTTCAAAAAGGTGGATTTGGATGCAGGCTTCGATTTCAAAAAATTCCCATGTTGACGGGGATTTATTATGGGCATCACCACCAGTTAATTCAATTTTATAAAATTTGAAATATACAAGAACAGCCCTGTAGTGGTGGTTGTGCTTCAGCAATCAGCCCCTAAATTCTATTGATGTATTCAACATCCAGAGTAAACAAGCTCATTTTCCCAAGGAATCCAGGCACTTGAATTAATTTTCAAAACAAGAATGAGAAAGCAATCATTTACCTTAAGTGCTTTTACTAAGATGCCTTCCTTTCCACATACATCTTTCCATCTTAAGTTATTTGAAGTATTATTCTTCAATAAATTTAGTTCCCAGTGCGCTCTAACTGCTTCTCTTGCTGCCCCAAGCAAGAGTTTGTCATGTGAAATAGAAGTCTTCCGTCCCTGCTCACAGTACAGCTCTACTGCAATCTGCCCATGGGGCAGCCAGTCAACAGGAGCCACGTTTACTGCCTCAGCACAGTTGAAGCCACAGTTGAAGCCTGCATGATATGCTCGTGGGAAGGTCAGAATGAACTCTCCAGGATTCTGAACACATCTGAAAACAGGTACTCCCTCAGATTTCAGAATGGAGGGGGAAAGCTGTGTTACCTACACCAGAAAGAAAATCAATGTCTGAGGCACAGATGGCAGTATGAAACACTAAAGGAGATACAATAGAGTTCAGAAAAAAATTACAACCACTACTGAATACAATTGTAACATAAATAAACTTAGGGCGTCTCTTTTCTCACTTAAAATAATGATAGCATCAACTAGGATATAGACAAAAGGAAAGAATTTTAGGATACCTAACATTAAATGCCCAGGCAAAATCAAAAGGCATGCTGAGGGCAAAGCACTTATAGCACCTTGTGACAATAAAATACTGATGGAAAACTCCTACTACACTAGTAAAAGGAGATTGATGCATTGTAGGTGCCTTTGATAAGCAACTATAAATTTACGTCACATTTCAGAACAATGGCCAGCAAATCTTCATATGTAACTACACCTCATATATGCCAAGGGAAGCAATAATTAAGATTAGAAGTAGCAAAAAACTAAAAGAACACAGTAATTTCATTCCTAGGAATAGAAAGAACTTCATCAAACCAAACATTATGAATGAGTCAATTTGCCTCTTATTGAAACTACCAATGTACACTAGAAAATTGATTGCAACTGGCACAGAATAAATAATCATGAAAAATCATTAATAGGGCAGGATGTTACCACCGAGGATCAAGGGCATACTTAGCTTAAACTTATGACTGGCTGCACATCTTACACTTCCAGTCCACATAAGTAACTTCACTCAAAATCAATATTTTCCAAAAACAAAACTCTATAGTACCACAAAGTAGGATCTTTTACTTACTAGTTTATGAAGCAAGTCAGGCTGTTCTTCAAAAAGGTCAGGCAAATTCTTTCTCATAGCTTTTTCCAATTTGCAGGCTTCCCCCCCTGGGACACCATACCACAACTTTGGTGCACCCCAGTGCATGTAATTCAATGAGTATAAGTGATGATCTTCAACATGCTGTTATAAACAAAATGAAGACAGAGGAATTAGCACTCTTCAATATTTAATAAAGATTCATGAGCTATATTGTCTTGTACTAAAATAATAATAATAATAATAATAATATAACTGACAATCTCAACTGAAATAGATAGAAGACTTATTTTAAATGCACATTTAAATTTTTTTTAGATGAGCTGAAAAACTGTAATTTTGAAGATGGGAGAGAAGCTTACAACACTATTCCACTTTTCACTAGCTATGCATATGCCTCTAAAAACAATCACTTTCTGACATGGAGTCTGAAAACAAAGAAATGGTATAATAGTTGCAGTGTGTTTCCTTCTATAATGGGGACACGGTGAATTTTTTAAATAGTTTAATGTTTAAAAACATTTCATGTTATCTTTCATATGAAAATAAGATGCTCAAGATCTTCAAATCATGGAATTTTTACGAGATCTTCAAATCATGGAATTTTTACAAGATCTTCAAATCACGGAATTTTTACAAGATCTTCAAATCACGGAATCTGTCCAGCATGCAACAATTCAACACCGCGACGTGATCTTATATAATTATAGATCATTGAAGACTGACAAGCGATGATACTGATATGCAACAATCCAGAATAGAATCCAATTGGATTCAATTTCCCGATATGTATATTAATGAAAATAAGAAAACAGAATGTATAGCTGTCATCATTATGTAGTCCCACATAGCTAGGAAAGATTGAGTAATAACAAAATAGCATATAAAGAATCATCAAGATTCTAAGACTCTTACCCAACAAAATGAAGAAAAGCACATGCCTATGTACAACCAAGGTACCAAAACTCCAGAAATATCACTGCTTTCATAAGATAGAACAGATCCAGAAAGCCTAGGAAAGTTGTTCAAATTCCAGCCAGATTTTATATATTGTTCTCCAGCAGCTGAACCATCTTGACTTGAGCTTTTGGGAAAGCCACTGCCAAAAACCCCTGTTTCCAGATCAGCTCCATAGAGCACCTGGACCAAAAGAAAAGCAACCATGGTCAACATCTTTTAATTATTGGGCTTGAAAACAACAGTTAATGTTTAAATATGATTACATACTGACAGCAAGAGTGAAAGCAAGAGGGGCAAAATGAGAAAGATGAAAGGACAAGGTGAGAAACATAATATATGAATAAATTTATTAAAGAAGAAAATGCTACATCGATGTCAAAAACCACTCGAGTAATACCTCAATTTCTTCAGTAGGTTTTTCTACCATTCGCCAATATTCACCTTCAATATTTTCAACAGTTGGTTCCCAATGCTCATTGATCATGGTAAAGTTACCACCAGCAACATTTTCATTCTTTCTGAAGTACTGGATTTTGAAGTCATCTGCATATTTTTGAAATGTTTCCAAACTAAACTCTGGGCCAGGTTCAAACCCAAAAGTTTCTGCCTCCTGATATCCAACACCACCAGGTCCTTTACCACCAGTAGCACAATCAGAGCCCATTCGCATGCATCTCCTCCTTTTCCTCCTCATTTGATTATGAATTAATGACATTTTTTTCATTGAATCTCGATTTTGAAGTCTGTCAATTCTTTGGACTCGAGTAGCAAATTTAGAACTCTCCCAAATCTTTTTCTCCTTAAGAGCACAGGGAGGCTTCCATGAAGAAGGAGGAACAATGCGACAGATTCCATATGGTTCAGCTTTAGGGCGTATGCTTGCTATATATTTCAAGGTATCTTCAAATTCCTGAGTAAGGTCACAAACTGGTTCACGATCTAAATTCTCTAAATGAAAGAACATTTACTGCTTACAAGTAACATAAACAGGCTATAAGAAATTCCAAATCCAGAACTAGAAATAAAGACCTTTTCAGTTGGATAAAAGACAGGAGCATCCTGTAGGTCAGGCCTTTGAGCATCCTCTGGACGCCATTTTGCAGAAACCTGTTAAAAGACTATAATCATCAGTCACTATATTTAAGGCTCTATAGATCAAACTGCTATTAAATGTACTCACTGCAATCACCAGCCTAGCAATTGCAGTAAGGATTCATCATGGTAAGTAGCCTTCAATCATATTGGTGTAAAATTAGATGATTCTAGAAGTGACTATACTTGGAAATGGAGTGTGCTTCAACTGTAGTGAATTGTAACAAGGGTATGCTGTGAAAGAAATTACAAGGCTCCAAAAAGAGCTATAACTTTACTAGACCCGATTATGTTAAGAACTAAAAGTACTGAAGCAAGTGGATTTCTAAAATTAACCTTTTGACAATGATTACACTCGGCACAACCACGTATTACCCCCTTGGGCAAATGAAGTCTTGCAAACCTCTGGAATAACAAAATGGTTTAAGAGTCAGTAACTAGAAGTATAACACTCTAATGTGGAAAAGTGGAAAACCAACTAACCAAAATGCATTAAAAGTAAGAAGAAAAACAACAGTGAAACACAATACTCACTTGATTAAGCCTCTCAGAATCTGACTCATCCTCGGAACAGTAATCATATTTCCCATAGTTTATCCCTGGTTTACGCCTGAGTGACCTTGTAACCTTAGCAACATTGTCAACATCAATGCTAGTATCCGTCTGAAGTGACTGTGATTCGGAAGCACTAGGAGATGCCAAACAACCAACCATATTTTGACTATCTTGATTCTCATTCTCCTTTACCCTCTTTAAGGTGAAAGAGGTAAATGACTCGAAACCTGGTGGAACTGGTGGAAATTCATCGTTATCTTCTCCAATACAAACTCTCATGAGTTCTGTCCCCATTGTAATGTGAAATGAAGACAAAAGATGGCAGACTCCAAATTGTTTGTGTGTGTATAAGAATCAATTTACAGTATGCATGCAGTAGGACACAACTTCTCATAGAGCATAATAATGACGTTGCAAGTATTGGATCATGGAGCCCAACTCCAAGAAGCTCTTCCAATTTTCCCAGTAATTATAAAAGAAGAAGTTACTCATCTGCAAGGAGAAAAACGAAAAACAAATAAAAAAATAAATCAAAATTACTAGTCTACTGAACATGCAGCTGAATCCAAAATTTATCAGCCACATTATACTTTTTTTCATCATAGAAATAGGATGCAGTTATTACACTACAGCATAAATGATATATTTTATCCAAAGTCCACATATATCTCTACAGAACCTACACCCATTAGATATCAACGCAAAAAATCATACATAAACGTGTTTGGTCATCATAATCATCATAAATTCCATATCATCCAAAGAACTGATTGAAATTTCTAACTGAATCTAGGTCTACCCGTAATCGTTTTCACAATGATCAAAGAAGCCCAAAAATTTGAGCCAATTTTTTTTAAAGCACATAAACGAAATTACAGAAAAAAGGACAATAATTCTTAAGCATTAAAAATTAAATTGATTTTTATATAAATTAGAGCTTACATGATTTTGATCCAAGAGTCTGAACTTCAATTGAACTGAACCCAGGTCAGAACTCCGTTGAAAATACCCAGATTCTTTAAGAGCATGAATCAAATAAAGATGAACCCAAAAAATTAAGAAAAAAAATAAAAATTGATTTAACTCAACCTTGAGATCTTAAAAAAAATTAAAAAAAAAAAAACCTAAACTCTTTTAAAATTTATTGATAAAAAAAGAAAAAAGTCGAATCAGATCTAACCTTAACCCTAAACAGACCGCCAGAACAGTAAGCACAGGAACGAAAAAAATCTTTCACTACAGCAAACTTGGTCTGATGGGTACCCACACAAACCCAAATATGACAAACAACACCTTGTTTCAAACTATCAACAAAATCATCAAGAAGCACAAGAAAAATTCTCCCCAAATGAAAAAAAATTAATAAAATAAAATAAAATAGTAACAGATTGCAGGCATACAATTGATATTTGCAGAAATTCACAGTTGGATAAAGGGTAAATCTGGTAGAAATTAAATTTTAGAAGAATAAAAGTTTGGGCATAAAATCCCAAAAGTTCTAGAACCCTAACCCTTAGAACAATATATGTATATCAACAAATTATTTTTTGTAACAGATTTCAGTGCCCAGTCATTGTTTTTTTCTTAAGGTGCAAAATGAAAAAAATCCATTTATCAAAGCAGGACCTAACAAATAATATTAATAATAATATATATATATATATATTTTTTCACTCTTTTTTTTGGGCTTAACAAAAAAATATGTTTCATGAAAACAAGTTAGCCTGTGTAATACAAGTAAATACTTGTGCTTTTACCAAAAAAAAAAAAAAGTAAATACTTGTGCGTTGGAAATACATAACTTTTGTATGGGCAGTATGGGAACTTGATTACTCTTTTTTTTTTTTTTTTTTTGGGGAACTTTTTTACTTTACGATCAAATTATGGATTAAAAATACAGAGATATAAAATTTTTTTTTTAATTTTAAAACGGAGAATGAGATATTGACAAGGTCATTGGGTGTACCTTTTTACCTGAGATTGGAGGTTTGGTTGCTTCGGAATTGCGTGTGGAAAATGAGAAATGCCAGTGCCGAAACGCGTAACTATTCACTTCTTCCCAACTCTCTTTCAGATTATTATTATTTTTTTTCTATTTTTTTTTTCATATTCCACTACCCAATGCATTGGGCAATGGGCGGGCCACGAATCGTCAATTTCTTTTGGGCTCATCATTTGGAAAATAAGTTATAACAATTAATAATAATAACGCTTACATCTTTTGAAATAAATAAATTTTATGACATATTTCTTATATCTATATATATATATATATGATATTTAAACAATTATATTATAAAAAAGATGTTAAAAATTCTAATAGACACTAAATATATAATTCTTAATCAACTTTGAAAAATCTAGTTGTCTTGTTGCAGAAGCTTGAGGTTCACCTGCATATATACTAGAGAATTAGTGTTTAGTAATGTGCAAGTGAAATTGATTTCAGAGTTTACATTAAAAGTTGGATGGATATTCATTATTATTTTGAAGTAATTGAAAGTTGTAGGGATATTTTTAAACTGAATAGTCTGGTTTTAATTAAGCATATACTTCAAAAATGTAAGAATGTAGCTAATAGTATTACAATAATTAATTATGATTTTAGCTTAGATTTTTATGCTCGAGAGAAAGCTCATATAACTTAAAAAACAATCATAATATATTATTGCTAAAAAAAAAAATTTAAACATTAGCATTTTTCAAAGTGTTTCTAATACACTTTTACCAGAAGGCAATATATATTTATTATTTAGAATGATCAAATTTACTAATTAAATTTATATATTTAATAATTATTTTTTATTAGATTTTATAGTAAATATAAGCTACCAAAACATCAAATATCAAATGAGTTGCAAATTCTTCTGCCACAAAAAAAAAGAAAAAAAGAAAAAAAAAAGATTTGATGATAAAATTTTCTATCTCAATTAAAAAAAAAAAACGAATATTTTAAATGGAGAGTAAATTAAAATAATAAATAACTATATTTTATTTAAAAATAAAAATAAGTATTCTAGAAATCTCTCGGCCTAAGCTAAACCTTTTCCTACCGTTTGGCATATTAGGTCGCTGAGGGTGCAAAATCGTTCATTCTCCTCCTCTTTTTCGTTCGACATAAAGCCCGGAATCTGTCTGTAAATCCAGAATATTAATCTCATCGTCGTCAATGGCGACCCCATCGTCTTCCGGCGATCCCTCATCATCGGCGCCGTCTTCCCAATTCACATACTCCAACGGCTCCTCATACTTTCCCCTACCTTTTCACCTCCAGCAACCTCCCGCCGTCTCCCAATATCCGGCCCCTTACGCCGCCGCTCAGCCCACTGCGCAGCCCCTTCTGATTCCTGCACCACCCGTTGTCGCACCCGTCTATCCAGCTCCTGCTGCTCCTGTCGCCGGCGTATACACTCTCCCTCAGTACCAACAGGTCATAATCAAAACTCCTCGTTATTGCAAATTTATTTTATATATATATATGCATATATATAAAATTTTCTGTTTGATTTTCTTTGTTTTTAATGTTTGTTTCCGATTTGATCATTCATTTAAAAATGGGGCTAATTTTATTTAACATTTGAATGATTTTGATGTGGTGGTTGGAATGAAAATAGGCCCAGCAATTATTTCAAAGGGATGCACAGACAATTACCCCAGAAGCACTTGAGAGTGTTAAAGCAGCCCTTGCAAACAGTGAAATTGAGCACAAAGCAGAAGCTAAGAAAAAGGCACTCCCTCGTAAAGCTGCTGGGCACGCTTGGGAAGATCCCACTCTTGCTGAATGGCCTGAAAGTATGTTACCTTTTTCTTTTCTTTTCACTCATATGAAAGTGAAAGTGCTTGCCTTTATATTTTTGTTGTGAATTTAACATTAGTTTTTGCTTATTTGGCACCTTTAAGTGATTGGCACCTTGAAGTGACTTTTAAATTATAAATTATTTGGCTGTTGAGAATCTGTATAATTTTGGAGTTATGGTGTTATACAGTCAGTTCTAAAAGATAAGATTGAGATGAAACGAGTGGAAGATAATCTATTAGCAACTATAGCAGCCTGCTTAGGTTCTTGTGGTGGTTAATCTGTGAGACAAGTACTAGTAAAGAAATGTAACTTTTTAGAAAACTGAGAACTTAGATCGAAATTGGAAGTGCAATTTGGTAGAAAAGTTAAATCCCATTGCAAATTATTTAAAATTACAATCCTATCTGGCTCATATCGGGAATTTTTTGTTTTTCGATTTACCTAACTTTTCTCCTTTTATAGATGCATTTCTAATTTATTTTATTTATTTATTTTTTGGGTTTCTGATGGGTTCTGGCAGATGACTATCGTCTATTCTGTGGTGATCTTGGTAATGAGGTGAACGATGATGTTCTTTCAAAAGCTTTTTCTCGATTTCCTTCCTTTAACATGGCTAGAGTAAGTATTTATCTTGTTTATTTTTTTGTTTTGTACTTTTGTTATTTCTAATTCCTTGCTTAGTATGAACCTTTTGCATTTCCTCTTCAGATTATTATTTGAAGTGTACAGAGCTGTTAATGTTTTGTGTTTTTAAGGTAGGTCTTGTCTACAGTTTCCATATTCCATACATTTCTTTGCAATATGAATGTTTTCTCAAGATTAATATTTTAGGAAATTTTTATGTTATCTGCTGAGCAAGTGTCATATTAATGACAAACCTAAAGTTATTAAGGTTTGTGTGCTTATAATATTTATGAATAAGTGGCACGCTTGAAGACCTAGGGCTTGTGGAGTTCTAGGTTTTAAACTATGTGATTTTTTAAGAACATCCTTTTTCTGATCGTGAGATCTCAGAGATGGTCAAAATCTGGTATGACTGTTAGTTGGATGGACAGCTGGAATCAACATATGGAGCTTGGGTTGGGTTAATAGCTTGACTTATTGCTTGGTTGGGTCAATTTGAACGAGTTGGAGTCAGGTTAGTAAACCATTGAGCCTTCAAGTGGGTTTTATTCTCTGGGTATTTTACAATCTCTGGGCATGGGAGTCTATGTTTTCTTTAACAATTGGAGAAGATGCTCTTATGATTTTTGGGACCACTAATTTCAAGGCAGTTTGTATAATGCAAAGTATTGAATTGATGGTTGAAATTTAAGTAACTAGTATACAAATTAAGGGGATTTGTGTTTAAAAGTACACAGAACCAGGTCCATTCAGTCTGTCACCTATCACTCAATGCTGTTTGCTAAGGTGAATATGCATCAAGAATCAGTGACCCACCCAAAGGAACCAGCTACTTTCATGGGATGGGGATGGTTGGTGAACAGGTTTCATTCAGAAGGTTCTGATGTTTCCTTTTACAGGAATCCCACTAGTTTGAGAAAGTGGATTAACTTGGGAATTATTATTTAATGTATTAGAATAAGCAGGTTATATGCGTACACCATGTTTTTGTCTATTAAATCATATATCTCTTCATGAATTGTGGATTTTTTTGTACAGTAGATGTTATAAATCATAACTGAAAATAATGAAGGGCTCTCATTCTGCACTATGCAAATAAACCCTGTTTTGGAGTTTAACATGGAAATTATTTTTTGGTCCAATTTTGCTTTTTTAGTTGTATTTGTCTTCTTTCACTTGTTTTTATTCTTCTTATCAGTGAATTTAAACCATAGTTTTGTTGAAGTCAAATTGTTAGTTTTGTATTTGTTCGTGTGCGCACTTGGCATGGATTTTTTATTCTGTTTATTGGTAGTATTGTTTGTAACTAATTTCAATTATATTCATTTGTTATTAAAGAGAGCCGTGATTTTTTATTATGGGATTGGAAAATGAGAAGTTCTTTTATTACATACCTAGGTTGTCAGAGATAAGAGGACTGGCAAAACCAAGGGCTATGGATTTGTTAGCTTTGCCAACCCTTCCGACCTTGCTGCAGCACTTAAAGAAATGAACGGTGAGAAAATGTTTAACCTAGCCATTGCCTTTTTTGTTATCATTGTTCAAAAATATGCATTTGCTGCTCTATGTATAGCCTATGTTTAGCCTATGTTTAAAGAAAATAAAAGTGAAATATGCTTTCTGGTGCACTGGAAGATCTGGTGTCAAGCAATTGATCTTCTAATGGTCTTTTGATGTCTGCATCTTGGTTTTTTTCTTATGTTTTAATTCTTTCATTGGTTTCAGAAGACGTATGCATGGCTTATTTTACCGAACTTATTGTTTGCATATCTGTGGATTTATTTTACCGAACTTTTAATATGTGGAAGTAGGTTAGGATTATAGACCCTGACTTAATTTAAGACACAATTGCAGTACATGATATTAATATATACATTGATTTCAGGTAAGTATGTGGGAAATCGGCCAATCAAACTACGCAAGAGCAATTGGAAGGAGAGAACTGATTATGAAGCGCTAGACAGACAAAAGGTAAGGTTCTCGCTTTCTGTTGCATGGTTTGAAAGATCATCTTTTTTTGGATAACAGTAATGTAATTTTGGAGTATGTTCATTTCATTTCATTTTACTTTTGGCAGAACCATACGCATAAGAAGCCAAAGCTTTCCAAGAAGAGCGTATTGCACAAGTGAGTGGTGAAGGTAAAAACAATTGGTTTGTCCTGTCTCTTTTGCTTTCAATTTCTCTTGTTATGTTGATCAAGCAATTGTAGGGGTGCGAAACAATGTTACAATGTCAATGAATGTTAAGCAACTTGAGCAATGATTTTTTATTTTATAGTCAATTTTTATTTTGTCATGCTGTCAAATTACCTTGTAACCTCTGCAATCAGAGTTTACACGCAAGCAAATCTGCCTTCTGGAGTTATTTTATTTTATTTTTATTTTCTTTTCATGCATGGATTCTAGTCAGTGGCATCTTCATTTTAACCTGGAAAAGCATTATGAATCCTTAATTTGTTAACAATTTCGAATATTAATTACCATTAGCAAGAAACTTGATCTAATTTTCTTAAATTTGTCTCCCGTTTAGAAGCTTCAAAGGCTAGACTTTTAGATGATGCTTCAAAGCTACTTTTAGAAAAACTTAAAAGCCTACACTTTTAGAAGCTTCAATGCTCCTCGTATAGGTAAGTGGATGCTTGCTTGGAAGCTTGAGCACTTTGCATGCATCTTCGAGTAACAAATTCACCAATTAAATTAATCAACCTTTTCGTGCAGCGGATTTTTCTTTTTTTTTTTGTTTTAAATCAACATTATTTGTTTTTATAATCGCTCATTTTTTGTATGTCGTCTTAAAGATGATGCAAAACTAATTCAACATAGTTTATTTCGAAATATTTTTTTTTTCTATATTTAGCATCCGAATGAGGCAGACAAACTCTTTTTTATTCCCTGCCAGCCACCATTGTTTTTTAGTTAAGCTTTCGAATCTTGCTGAGAACTGAAATATAAGAGATTGATCTAATATCCGGCTTTCAAATCCTCTGAAGAACAAGAAAAACAACAAAAGAACAGGGTTCTCGTATGGCACTTTCAGATAAAATTGTGTAAAAATATATATATGGCCAGAACAAGGTAAAACTTGTGAGAAGAAAGAATATTTCTGGCCAATGAATGCAATAGTTTGGAATATTCACAATCAAAGACTTGAGAGGAGCATAACCAATGGAACATTCTGTGGCAATTTTTTTTGTACAAGCAGACAACAACCAAAAAAATAAAAAAAAAGTTGTACTTTCTTTGCATTTTCACATCAAGAATTGCCACACATGATGCACATCACATTGTCCGCAAAAACCCTCGAACGTCAATTAGGAACTTGTTCAGATTTTTCCTAAAATTCTGATAATTCTTGCGATCGAGTGTGGTTGACAGCTGATTTGCGCTCGTGAGAGACTGCAATGCATTCACCAATCTCGATTTAAGTGCTGGAATTGACTGCCTCTCTATCAACTCATTAGCCAATCTCTGTAAATTACAACTCACCAAGAAAATAAAAAGGAGGAATTCAGAAAAACAAATACATGGAAATGATTAATTAGAAGAAGAGGTTTGTGAAATACCTGGTAGACTCCTTGTTCACAAAGCATCAATGGAAGCAGCGCATCTGCTGCACTGCTGACAAGGTCAGGGCTGAAATCACAAACAAGAGATCTTAGTCCTTAGGCATATAGATGTTAACCTTTTAATTATATCAGTTTTGTTTTATTTTTACCAGAAGGTTGGTGGATCGAAATATAATGCAAATAAAAGGTATTATGCATGCCTACGAGGTAAATCCATGCATCTACATGTATTCATGTAGATATGTGCACAAGTATGTTCATATCATTGCTTATTTTCAATACACTAAAAACCTTCTGGTTACTTGTAAATATAGCAAAGACCATTTTACCTGTAATCCTCAAAAAGAAGCAACTGCAACAACGAACGAAGGAATCGGCTCAAAATGCCTTCCTGTAAATTTCCGCTCGGAGCTGTAACACCTGTAGCATGAGAACCCAGCCCTGCTTTACCAGCACGTGTTTCCTCATAGTGGTAAGAAGCAAGAGCTCTCAAAGATCTCAGGCACATATGAACTATTTCGGTGTCCTAGCAAATATCAAGAACACAAGTAAAATCTTAAAAGCAAGCTTATACGTAATATTTTTACTAGCCAAAAGTAATGCTAAAGCTGATAATTGAACTTTAATCTACCTGATGATGAAGACCAAAATCAAGAGAAGCAAGTACACGAGAAAAGGATTCACTATCTAGTTGTGCAACTGTTTCAGGATATACCTCCAACATATGTGATAGCAGTGAGAAGTACTGCACAAGTATGTACCAAACTTTAGCATCAAACATAAATATCCTATATTTTTTCTAATCAACCGATTTGAGATAATTATATTTATAACAGACAATACAAGCTCTTACATCATAACAAAGCTTGGGGTATTTCAACAGGTCCAGAGATATCAAAGGCGTAACTATATGAAGACCAAAGTAAACAACCTGCAAGAACAAATCATCAGACCGACCTCTATAACTTGAAATTTGGTTTGAGGATTGAAATATAAAATTACCTGAGATATATTTGTGTTCTGTGTATCAACAGAGTCTGATGAAAAATCAACCTGCAATGCAGTAGTCCTAGATTATTAAAGGTTTATGCAATTGCTTATTGCTATGCAATGCAGTAGTCCTAGTTTATTAAAGGTTTATGCAATTGCTTAATGCAATGCAAAGAACTAAAAAACATACCAGATCTTTTGAACAAAGATTAGAAAGGAGTTGGAGAAGAGCACGTAGATCCTTATACTTCTCAGTCTTAGCTTCATTAAGTAAGCTGCTTGATAGACTTAATGATATCTGGAAATGAAAAGAAATAAAACTTATCAAATAAGGGAACTAATTGTAGTTATTGTTAATCATATTAGATGCAGCCAAACCACCATGATATTTACTTGATACAAACGTAAACAGGCACTGTAAATTGTATCGATAGAGAATATGTCCTGACCAAGAAAATTACCTTCCCAATATTGTGTGATGAGTAAAGTTTAAGCAAACTCATGCAGAAATTAACAACTACAGCAGTTTCTTGCGCCTCCAGATAGCTTATTTGTCCATCCACCCAAGCAACAACAAATTTAAGAAGAAGGTAAACAACTGCAGACTGAGTTATAAGACCAATATAAATAAGTGGGTCCTCCAAATTTAAGTGTAATAATACAATTGACAATGGATACCTACTAGAAAAAGGGGTATAACGTTGTATGCATGTGAATAAGCATATAAAAGAAAACCTTTAGTGATAAATAATAACGCATAAGAATATGAATGATGTATTAAATTGCAACACCGGAAGGAGAAACACACGAGATATGTTCAGTTGTCAAGTGTCTATAATATGAATGATAACTAATATATTAAATTGCAGATTCCAAGGACAAAGAAGTTTAGGGGAAGGGAATGGGTACAGATAATACCTCATGTTTATAAACCTCCACTAGGACCAGAATAGGGTTCATTACAGAGAATCCCAACTCATATATTGCCTTTTGTGTTCGAGGCTCTGAGGCACTAGCAGCTCCACGAAGCCGCTCCAACAGACAGCTGATCTAAAGGATGCAGTTATGTCATGTTATTCTGGCAAAATAAATAAATGGATGAACTTATAGATCATCTGTCCTTACCGATAAGATAATATCTGGCTGTTGAGCGACAACTTTGAAGTCATTCTTGCTTGACAATTCCACAAGATATCTTGCCATATGACTCATGAGATCCCTTACATACCTACATAACATATACAATACATTATAGTAAATCTACAAGATAATAAGTAAGCATTGAAGTTGAAAAAGGAATACTCACTGGTTAGCTGATTCTAAATTTCTGATACCAGAAGCTGAACGTACAAGTGTTTGAGCAAGTGAGCGCTGACACAGATGAAGAAAACTGAGCATGAAAAAATAAAAACAACAAGGAGCTTCAAGGCAAAGCAAATCCAAGTTATACCTGGTGAGCTGTATTTAGCAGCAACAAAGATTTTTCGTTAGCAAAAGCATTTGCCAGGTCAAGCCATGAATCCTGTGAAATATTATGATTGTCAAGACAGATTGATCCAAGAGACCCATCACTTTCATATAATGAGAAAAAACAACTGATCAATGTTATAAATAACGGTATAGGTTTTTCTTTAAACTTTGCAACAAGGCGTTGAACTAAAAGCTTGAGCTCTAGTGAGTGAAAGTTAACAATGCTCAAGCATTTGAATTTTAAGATATAACATGTCAAATGCACGCCTAATCTTGTAACTCATGGTTATACAGCTTAGAATCAAATCCAAATATCAAATGACTAAAATGAAAATTAGATCCTAAGCCAAATTATGAGAATCCAAATCTCACTTCAAATTGGTGTAAAGAACCTCCTAAAGAAAAGATCCTTGTCCCACATAAGTTACAAAGAGAATCCATCGAAAACATTTTTCTTGGACATGTTAACTTTTTAAGTTTTACAATGAGTTGAAAGCTTTATTTTTGTTTCCCTTTGGATAAAGAACTAAGTAATAATTGCTACAAGGTAAATGTATTTACAGACATGTTTCAAATTAAAAATCAGTAATACATTATGTACATTTTGAAAGAATGGGCAATTAAGTTGCTTACTAGTGCAACAATGTGAAGACAAATATGTTTTTGCCGAACAAGCGTATGAAGTAGCTGGAAACAAGTGAGTGCCTGTAATAAATACAAAAGATTGACAACCAAAATTATTTAATCTAGTTAAGATATGAAAAACTGAAATTAAAATAAGTTAAAATAATAATAATAATAATACGGCACCAACAATTTAAAATAAAGTTATAAAAATTTTCCATTTGCATGATATAAGCACCTTTCACAAATCATAGATTACTAAAGGGTAAAATTGACAAACTGATATGTATAATCTAAAAAGGCATATAATGGAGTAACCTTTCCATCCAAGAAATGCTTCCATTGACCTCTGGAGTAACAGACAACAAAATCGCAAAGCATTTATTTATGTCCCACATGACTAATGAAAATAAATTTACCAATGAATTCAGTAGTATCATTACTTATGCAAAGAGTTTCAACATCATGTTTCTTAAGCATAACATAGAAAACCTTGAACCTTCAAGCTTTGGGTGGTCAAAATAACAACTTAATAGCCAAGGGTATGAGAAGGCTGTTGCAATATTCTTTTCTCAAACATGTAAAATGTATCAGTTGGAAGAAAAGGTTGCATGAACTATGAATATAATAATTATGTAAAAATTAGGTTTGCAACAGATCTCCTAAGTTCTTCTTTTCTTGTATAAGGAAGTAAAGGAAGAAGATTCATGGCAAATAACCACAGAAAACTGAACTGGTACAGAACAAGCATATACGTAAAACCATATATTCAAGAAGAAACATACATCGAAAATTTGCTGTCAACTTTTATATTTGATATGCAAGAAACAAGAAAGCAACATAAATATGTTATCAAAGTTACATATTATGAAAATTAATTTTTTAACACACCTGAAGATCCTTTTCTCCAGGATACAAAATCAGTGTTGTCAAGGATATGCGTACAATAATGTCAAGCACAAGTTTTCCCTGATTATGCTGTCCAAAAAATCCTAGTAACACTTTTCTGGAATTCATATCTCTATTTTCTTCAGGAGGCATAAGATATGTGCAAGACCATCTTGCAAGGAACCAAATAACAGACTGCACAAAGCATAGATTCAGGTAACTAGATGGGTTCCACAACTCATAAATAACTAGAAGTTTATATAGAAAAGGAAAGAAACTCTTAGTGCCACAGACAAGAAATAAACTAGAAGATGATCGATCTAAACCAGAAGGTCAAGAAAGAGAATAGAATTTGCTCAAAGTTCCTTGAACACCGTAATTTTACTAATCTATCAGTGTCAGTCACATAATTTTATAAATATGCTTATTGCAAGGAAAATTTCAGCAATAAGCTACCATGTCTAAATTATCGCACTTAATAACTTGTAAGTTGGTGATGCTGAAAGAGAATGGTCCAGATTCCATACACTACCTCCATAAGTCGAGGGCTGAAAACTGACTGCCTCATATCCGGATCTAAACTCTGCTCAGAAAACCTTATAATTGAGCTGCATCAAGTAATTTTAATAACATTAATTCATAATTTTACTAGACAAACTATTCAATGATGGCATCCAACGTTAGTTAAAGAGAATTAGCGAAAAAGGTTTGGTAATGTAATTGATAGAATAACAGTGCACCAGAATTTTCATGGGCAAACATATGCCAATTCATGCAATAAATTTACAACCAAAGCCTCATTTGGTAAATGCATATACATACATGTGTGTGTGTGTGCACGTGGTCACCAGTATCTCATTATTGAAATAATTGTGACCTTGAACAAATGAGAATTTCAATTCACATGGTTGAAGACCATACACATAATTTAAACATAGAGTTCCAAACTAACAGAACTAAAATTGGTGCTCCATGCTTGGATTTTGAAGACTAAGTAGAACTCAGCAATCTATATACTTGACCAATGAAACTATTAAGCAATCTTCTTATTTCAGCCCTTTTCAACAGTAGTTGATCATTTTTGTATAACCAGCCTTCAAGCTTCAGCACTAGCTTTTTGATCCACTTGTATGCGGATACTTCATAGAAATATATATTAAATGAGGGATAAACAAACTATAATAATTCTTATATAGATTGTCATGAATTGAAGCATTCAGAATATCGTTTTTTTTTTTTTTTTTTTTTTTTTTTTTTTGAGATTGTAAGAGATTTCAAAAAATATTTTTTTCAAACCTTGACCAATGCTTGCAAGGCTAAAATTTTGGAATTTTTATTATAATGGCAGTGAGCATATATCTACTACTTTGGCGGTTGTGAGAAACAGACCTACAAAGTATAATAACAGGATGCTTGTCTGCCTCCACAATATAAGAAAAATGAGTTTGTATAGAATTTGGAACCTGAACAACAAAAAGTAACTAGTAATCAGATCAATATGATAATATATGAAGTGAACAAAAGAGTTTATTGGCATGTTAAATAAATATGGCAAAAGAATAGTTGGAAGTTAAACACTAAAACTTGAAAAGATTATTCTTCAAGAAGAATAACAATGACAACATGTAATATAGTTTGGCGGTTCTCAATGGAGCCAACCAAGATAGTTTAGCCCGCTAAAGCATAGTGTATAACCCAAAACCAGGTAGATTTACTTACATATTAAAAATATAACAAAAGATATATACGTATCAACTTCTTTCATGTGTAAACATTAAATGTCTAGATATTGACAAGAATGAGATACTAACATGTACCATTTCTTTGTTGAAAACCTATCTTTATATATATATATATATATATATAAAGTAATTCTCACATCAAGGATTTTCTGTCCAGAATTCATCCAGGACAACGCGTATCCAACGTATCGATAAAATCCCTGATGAGAGAAAAATTATACATATATATATATATATATATATATATATATATATATATCAGCAGTATGACCCCAAATATGCCAAACAAATTAAGCTAAACAATTATAGATATAAAAAATAGTTAACAAATTACCAAGGGTGTTTCTCCTTCCCCTTCATCTGCAAGTACATGTCCAGTAATTAGTAACAATGAGTAAAGTTCTTCCAGAGTTTCAGTCAGATCAACAATGCCCCTGCCCTACAAAAGAAGAGAATAACTTGAGAAATGAGCAACACAATTATAGTGTAAATCCATTCTGCTCATCATATAATTATCCAGAAAGGAGTTGATCAAAATCTATAACATATATTAAAACAAAACTCAAGAAGGAATTCAAAAGCATGAAACTTGGAATAAAAATCATTACACCTAGATCATGATTATGAGCAAGCTACATGATAACCCATTTTCCATTTATGATAGATAGTTAAAAATATCTCAGTATGTTAACCATGATTTATCTTTAATCATAGAACTATATTATCTCATTAAATTTTCACTATCTCATATATGACATGAAGCATAATTTAGATCTTGCAGAAATTTCATTCCAGTTCTAATCAATAATCTATATTATTTTTCCTTAAACATTCAAGTTTTATTAAAAAATAAAGAAATTAAATTAAATTAAATTCAAATTCAAATCTAAATTAAAAAAACGTTGTTATCTAAAATAATTATATAAACTACATAAGATATTGAAAATGATAAAGATGAGATCCTGGATTGATTTTCTAGAAGCTGAAAAGATCTACCCACAGTTCTGCTTTTATCATCTTTTCATGGATCACACACAAAACAAGCCTAATGCATGACAATTAATGCAAAATCCGTATCTGTCAATCACCTTATATATTACAAAAGAAAGTGTAACTTTATGAAAATTCAAAATTTAAGCACAAAAAACTGGTTCTGCAGAAAGTGTAACATCATACAAATTCAAAACTTAAGCACTAAAAACTGGTTCTGCAGATATGTTCTCCAGAAATCAAAAAGCATATAGCACCTGATTAAGCCGTGTGAAGCGCTCAGAAAATAGCCTACTCAGCAAAGGAATTGTGACATCAATTGCTGCTCTTCCAATAAGAGCATAGGAGCTTAACCTTTCATCCATGGCTGCAATAAAACCACCAAAAAGGAAAGCTTATGTTAACATGATAATTAATGTTATTAATAATATTTAATTACCATTCTATTGAATAAAATCTTTTAAAGAGACATTGTAAATGTTCTTATAAACAACTTAAGCAAATACTGATAAACAAAACATTTTATATGTGAGATCTAGAGCTCTCCTATACCAGAAATGGAAGCCTGAAGGCAGTCGGAATCAACATCGTCATTGAATGCTGATGCAGCAGCAGCTATATCACAAAGCATTAACTGTTATGTATTGGTTATACAAGAAAATGAAACCTAAAAATATTAAAAGAAAAAGCAACTAAAAAAAACAACTAGAAGGTAAGAAATCAGAATTACCTTTTAGTTCAGCCTCTACAATTAAGGCAAAAAGATTGGCTGCAGCACTTTTTCCTTCGGGTGGAAGCAATGCATTCCCACCATTCCTATCCAAAGGCTGAAGAGAATTGGACAATTTTTAACTTCATGGCCATTAAACAAGTTTAGGAAAAGTCACGTACTTAGGAAAATAGTGATACTAAATTGATTCAACTCTAGCAAACTAAATGCAAAATAATGCTTCTATTTACAACAAGACAGTTACAGAGTAAGAATGAGGAATCAATTTTAGCATGAATTAATACACTTAAGATCAATAAAACATAAAATAAAGAAATAATTTCACTTTCATACTTTATACAACATCAATTAAAAAAATAAAGTAAAAAACTTCATACAACTTCTCAAAAAGGGACAACAAACTTATACCACAAGAAGGGCAGTCCAGGCATCTAGTAAAATATCACGTGCCTCCCAGCTCCATGCCTCTTCTTCAGAGTTATTCGACATAAGGATCTTAACAACTTCACACATTAATGTTGATAAGAGTGTAAAAGTACCAAAGGGCCTGAATACCAAAGCATAAAGCTGACCAATTCAAAAAACATCAAAACACAATACTTTAAAGGAAAATATCCTCAATGAAAATCGTAATAAGCAGAGTAAAAATAGGATGCTCTGTCCATTAACCTTGTTGATTTTAGTAGCTGGTCAAATATGGAGGGAGTTGTAACAGTTGCAATAGACAAAAATGCACGACAACCATCAAGCATCTCACTGAAGATCGATCCAAGTGTTAGAGAATTGGAAACATAATTTTTAAAAATATATATATATATATATATGACAGTACAGGGATATGACCTTTCACTTCTTCCACATTCTATAGCTTTTGAAACAGCTTCAGGAGGATCAATCCACTGTATTATTCCAGAAAGTAGTTGAAGCAGATGGTGCTCATGCATTTGGGCATTATCTAGATCATTGAAAAAGTTAGCTGACTAAACTAAATTCCTTTTCGCTAAGCAAGGATGCCAACCGATGTTAAGATAGATATAAAATCTTGATAACTGAGATCCCATAAGCAATCAATTTATAGGTTTAGATGCTTATTCAAATGTGAAAAGTTCCAAAGTTCTTAACATAAGAATTCTTTGTCCTTAACATAAGGTCACACTTCCTTTCATAATTAAAAGTTAACCTTCTTTCTCAAAAATGAACTTGTGTGTTCTAACCCAACTTTCCCTACTTGTACATCTGCTACTTACATGCATTCATTAATTTTATGTCTTATTGGTCCTAACTTTATTTCTCTATTTAATTCAGGATTTAAAATTTGATGGTTGGAGGAAAAATTATAAAGCGTCTAACATTCCTTCGATTTGGCATCAGTGAGTAGGGGTTGAACCATGTTAGCTTCTTTGCACATATTGATATTTAGGATGACAAATTCTTGACAATATTTATTCCCCGGACAGATTAAAAGTAGAAAGTAATTACTAAACTAAAACACAATACATATATTTGACAGATTGTTCAAGATTATTCCATTATAAATTGATGATTCTTCTAATATATGGAAAGTGAGTCCACATCTTAGCCTTAACAAAAAAAATACATTTGATAATTATGGCACAGGTAGACAAGGAAAGACTTCTACCATAAGGAAATATTGTTCCTGTCAAGGAACAGAACTGTACAATTAACTTCCGTGCAGAGACAGCAATAGGGCAGTCCAACCAGTAACCTTCACATGAAAACTTCTGTCTAAGTGCTGAATACAAGTTCAAGAGCCACCCAATATGACCACTAGTAACCAAAACATCACGCCAAGCAGGACCAGGCTACAAGCAAAATAGTAAGAGAAACAAAAGTATCAATCACTTACGTGACTAAAGAATCTAAATATGCCATTTTGCAGGTTAGTACAAGCGGACAGAAGATTTTGGAAGCAATAAATGCGGATGCCAAACAGCAGTGATATGCACAAGCTTATTTTGTCATTGATAATGTTTGGTATTTCACCTTCCAAAAGCATGCATGTGAAAAAAGCAATACAGGGATTGATCATTACTCAGCCACAAAGTACTTTTCTTCAGTATGTTTCACCACTACTATTTATAAAAACCAGTAGATTATGCTACAAACTGGAATATTTTGGAGAACAAATTTGTTACCTGCACTAAGTTGCACTCTGATCTCTTATGTGAATCACTAGCTAGCCTGCCTCCAACTTGGAATATGCTTGTACTAGACGCGCCACCAATGGTATTGCATAAGAACTCCCAGTTTAATATTTGAAGCATGAGACGGAGTGCAGCAGTACAAGTTTTAACCTCAGGGATTGCAGAGTCAGACCCGGTGATCCTATTTGTGACACTTAGAGCAGCATCCCGTGCCCAACAGTAGAATGTCTATTATTCGAACAAATTAAAAACAGCAATGGAACTGTTCAGAAAAATAAAATAATTTGAGAAAACATAAAGCAAGTATATAATAGACTTAAAGAAAAAGCTCCAGTTATATAAACAGAAACCAATAGAAAACCCGATTTGTTATAGAACATGATGCAAACAACAGTGGACAAAACCTTCAGATGGCTCATCTCTAATGATTTCCGGCATTGCTCATGAAACTCTCTAGGAAGGCCCATGGCACTTGATGTAGATGGAGAAAATTCAGATACCTAAAAGCAAAGATAATTCTTAAAACAAACTCTGCTAACATCTGAAATACTCAACCATTGACCAATTGCAAATTGACAGTAATTCATAATGCAGTTTTATATTAAAAAACAGTCAGTAACTAGAATTGGTTAAATTTCAGTATTTTATAAGAAAACATACCAAAGATTCCAGGAAATTGATTCCGGTGTATTGCACATCTACACCATGAAAGCCAGAAACAGCCTGGTTTACCTGCAGTCATGAAATTGTTAGACATTCCACGGAAAAATATTGCAAGCAACATTGCGTAAAAGTAAACCAAATTTCACATCTTAAACATTAAATGCTATGGTTAGCCTAAAAGTTACAAACTATCCTAAAATCTTACATAAGAAGTAAGCCCAACTATGTATACCAACTTAAGACACACAAACTATAATACCGCTCCGCCAACGTAAGTTCACCCAATAACAGAACAGAAAATGGGCCTTACACGTGTAGAACAAGACAACTAGATTTCCAATACTATGAAAATTTACACATCAATTCTAAAATATTAAGCTGTCAAGAAATGGGTCTAAACTGTATATATCAAGCTAATAGAAAGACACACTTGACAGTTAGTAAAGCATATAACAAGTTACAGCAGTCTGATTGTGTAAGCCTTTAATAGGATAAGAGATAAAATAAAATCTTAAAGTATGGTGGTTCCAGCTGATGTGGCCAACATTACATATCAATGTTTTATAATGAAGAAGTTCACTCTTTGGCACAGAAATGGAAGGAGCAAATACTTCATTGACATGCATGTCTATATTATTGAAATATCAAAAATTTGAAATGAACCAAATAGTTGAAAGAAGCAAGAGTACCATAAATAAATATACCTTAACTTAAATACACGTATATACATATACATATATATATATATATGGATGGATATACAAACAGAATTGAGATGGATCACGATACCTGATTAAAAAATGCCTCCTTCTCAACAGTTGTAAAATCAAGCCTACATGTGAAATATTGGTCAAAATAATTAGAAGGAAAAAAATTATTTTTCTTAAGCATTTCACAAGAATTATTCATATACCACATACCATCCCCTTTTCAACAATTGAGCAGCTACAGATGAAACCTTCACTTGGACATAGCCCTCAGGAGAATTAGCATGTTGCATAACAAAACAAAGACAAAAACTGCAAGGGGAAAAAAAAAAAACAAAAACATATATTAATGAACATTCATATGGATAAACCTTTTGATCTTCATACAAAGTTATGAAAAACCAAAATTTGTACGAAGAATGAACTCTTATTACTACTATTGTGAAGCAATATCAAGAAAATGATTTTTCAAGAGTGAAAGAACCTAATCAAGTTTATCTTGTCGTCAGAAGTAAGATAACCCCATTCTCTAATAGCTGCATCTCGAATTGCTGATGCAGCCTGGAACCTGGCATTTGCCACCTGAGAATTCTCTGGAAAAAGAACTCATTGTCAGCACAAAGACCAGATGAAATATCTTCCAAAATTCCAATTATTTTATCAATATTGTTCTTTACAAAAAAAATCCAGAGCACAGAAGTCAACTACATCAGATGCATATTTAGTTAGTTGACTCCCAATACCATGTCTGCTGACTAGAAGACTCAAAACTACCAAATCATGACATAACCATTTTTACAGTCACATAACATACCTAGGATGAATTTACAAGCTTGATAAGGCTGGCGAGATTGGGACAGTGACAATATAGTTGCTTCAGCTGCAGCTGGGTTCATGTGCATCTGCTAAAATGAAACCAACATATATGAGCATGGTCTGTGGTTGCATTGGCATGTCTATAGCTTATTAAAAAATAAAATAAAAATAAAAAAAGCCTTTCCCGTTTTTAATCGTCAAACATACAGTTATTTTGAAAAAACATGCTAATTTACAAGCCCAACAAGAAAAAAAGAAAGAAAAGAAGATACTTATTTTTTTTTCCTTTTCTTTAAACTTTTTTGCTACTCTGAGCTTACTAGGATTGCGGATTTTCGATCAAAAATTTTCAATTTATAAGAAACCCAAGATAGCTTGAAACCTGAATGGAAGTGCAAGCGAGCTCGATTGCGTGCATGGTGGATTGAAGATGGACCAAATCCGGAGTTCCACCTCTCTCTGAGAAACCCTGCATCTTTGCCCACCTGAACAACAACCAAAAAAAAAAAAATCAAAACTTTTAATACTTTCGGAGTCATACACCTCAAAAATCAAAAGTACGGATTTGAACTAGCAATGATACTTTAGTGTAACCTATAAATTAAGATTTACTAGCCAGAGGTTAATTTTTGTTAGGGATTTATTTACAAACTCAGAAAAAACCAAGGTTCAGGATAATTTGAGAAAAGAGAGAGAGAGAGTTGATGCATTTTTTCAATGGGGTTGTTTGTGCCTCTTCCTCAAAGAACCAACTTTGCATATGTTTACCTGTAATTGAACTAAAACAAGGGCTTTTGGATCAAAAAACCGATCATCGGAGCAAATTAGAAGGCTGGACTTTCACGATGCAGAGAGAAAGAGCTGCTGTGATTGTTAACCAGTCTTCCACTGAGAAAACACTATACTAGGAAGAGGGCGTGCAATTTATGATATGACTAGAATAATCTTAAATTACAAAATTTACAAAATTCCTTATTAAAAGAAAAAAAAAAACATTTTTTGCATATTTTATATTTGGGAAATAAATTAGACATAAACTCAGCAAAAATAAAATAAAATTGCAATCCTATATATTTTTTAATGCATATGAAATTGTAGCTCTAATCATGAAGAAAAATTATTCGACTCCAGCTCGATTTGAGTGAAATAATGAAATTGTTATTAAAAGAAATGAGAAAAATAAATAACAAAATGGAATTGCTATAATATAAGTCGAACTAAAAATTAGAGAGATTAAAATTTTTATGAAAATTCATATATATTTTTATATACAAATATATAAATATAGTTATACAGTTTTTTTAGTATATAAAATAAGATGGGCCTATTATTCAGTATATGATATGATAGTATATTATAACCGATTGATATATATAATTACATATTCCATGAAACTAATATGTTTAAACAGATTAAATTAATTATTTTAATGTAATTAAATTGAATTTAAATTTTAAAAATTAATTATTTTAATCTGTTTAATTTTTTAATTTATACAAACTAATTAACCTAATTAAATTAATTTTTAAATAATAAAAAAATTATGTATTGTAACATAAAATAATAAAAAATTATAACAAAAATTTAGTCCTACATTAAAATTTTAAATTAAAAAAACTCTAAAAATTTTAAAAAGTTCAAATTTTTTTAATAAAAGACAAAACTCAACAGGATGAAATTTAATTATTAGTTATATTAAATTTGATTAGATTTTAATATATAAATCTATTTTTAATTTTAAAATAAATCAATCCATTATTAATTTGATTAAATTAATTATATTCAAATTTAATTAATTTGGAACGGACAATTACAATGAACCGTTGCCAACTAAATAACAAAAATATATCGTCCATATAATTAAAAGTACATAAAATAATATTTAAGAAAAAATAATTTTTTTTTCATTTTGCTAGAGAATAAAAAAAAATATTTTAAGCCGTGGATGGTTTAACCTAGTTATTAACGTTCCTTGTCAACTTTATCAGCAACCGCACAAGACTCGCTCACTCTGCTCTAGAGAGCTCCGACTTCCAAGCCTAAAACAAACTGTTAAGGTTTTTTTTTTTTTTTTTTTTTTTTTTTTTTTTTTTTTTTTTTTTTTTTTTTTTTTATCTCCTGGCTTTTGCTTGCTCTCTCTTTCTCTTTAAACGCGTTCATATGAAATTTAATTTCGTATATCATGCGGTACAAGGTAATGAGTTTCGTGCTCTATGAAATTGGAATTTGAAATTTTACAAAAAAGATTTGAGCTTTCAAAATTCTAGGTAAAGAAAAAGCCCATTTTCAAAGTAGCTAGCCAAGTAGCAGTGAATTGGGTTGTGAATTGATTATAGGAATGTCTGACAAGGATTCTGTGAACTGGCTTTGAGCTCTCTCTCTCTCTCTCTCTCTCTCTCTCTCTCTCTCTCTCTCTCTCTCTCTCTCTCTCTCTCTCTCTCTCTCAAACACACACACACAATCTTTGTGTAAATTATTAGTGCTTCGGATTTGCCAAATTGGAAAGCTGGGTTTCAGGAGTTTAATTGATATATAATTGATTCATATTTGCAGTCTAAAATTTCAATTTTTATGTTAATATGGTACTGGTTTTAGATTTTGCAAGAGTGGTTTCTGTTATTTTTGGTGTTTTGGGTGCTGAAAGATTGTGTTTTGGGTCACATTGTTCATTTTCTTCTTGTCCTCTCGCTCCCCTTCCTTTCTTTTGATTGAAACTTCCTGCTATTTATATTATTTGTTTGAACTTTTGCACAGTTTATGTTCCTGCTCTCAAGCAAAAGAGTGCAGAAAAGCATAGAGAAGGTTCTATTTTTCCATTAAACTAAAGAAATCATCTTCTGTGAGAATGTAATGTGTACTGAAATTTTCTGAGAATTGATATATGCCTTAAATCTCGTTGGTGTTCATTTGTTTAGTGGGAGGAGCAAAATGGGGTATACAATTACCCAACAGAACTATATGGTTGATGGTCGTGGTTTGCATGGTTTTTCCAAACAAAACAGCCCCAACTGTGGCACTGGCAGTTGCTCATTTAGTAAAGCGTCTACTTTTCACATAAACTGCCTGGTTGAGTACAACTGTAAATCTCGGACTAGTTTACGATGGAGAGGAAATTTTGGTTCAAAAAGAAATGTGAAGGTCTTAGGATATACAAGCTTGCAGAGGAGTGTTCTTGTTAATACAGTAGATCATGAAGTTGATCAAGTTGAATGGAGCTCTGATATTGATGAGATGGATATAGAGAGAAAGCTTCGAGACAAAATAAGTGCAAGGAAGCCTCGCTATTCTTCATCGTTGCATGACGGACCCTTTGTTGGAAACGATGAGGAATCCAACAATGAAATTCTTCAGCGGTTCTGTACCAATGGAAAGTTAATGGACGCATCGAGATTAATTGATGTTATGGCCCGTCAAAACCAGATTCCACACTTCCCTTCCTGTAAAAACTTAATCCGGGGCCTTATCAGAATTGATCGGATAGAAAAAGCAGCTAAGGTCCTGAAAGTCATGGTCATGTCTGGGGGGGTTCCAGATATCATCACATACAACATGATGGTTGGTAGTCTCTGTAAGAGACGAAGATTAAGATCTGCCATAGATCTCTTGGAAGAAATGAGCTTGAGTGGTTGCCCACCAGATGTTATTACCTATAATACAATAGTGCGGTGCATATTCGATAATGGGGATTTTGATCAAGCAGTTAGATTTTGGAAAGACCAACTGAGGAAGGGGTGCCCTCCTTATCTAGTTACCTACACAGTTCTCATCGAACTAGTCTGCAAGCACTGTGGAACCATGCAAGCTATTGAAGTTTTAGAAGATATGGCAATTGAGGGATGTTATCCTGATATAATTACCTACAACTCTCTTGTTAATTATACTTGTAAACAGGGAAAATATGAGGATACGGCTTTGGTTATACAAAATCTATTATTTCATGGAATGGAGCCAAATGCTGTAACTTACAACACTCTTCTCCATGCCCTTTGTAGCCATGGGTGCTGGGATGGGGTAGATGAGATCCTTACCCTCATGAATGGAATTTCCCAACGTCCTACAGTTGTTACATACAATATATTGATCAATGGTTTGTGTAAATTTGGGCTTCTGGATCGTGCCATTAACATCTTTGCTCAAATGATTTCGCAAAATTGTTTGCCAGACATCGTAACTTATAATACACTCCTAGGCCCTCTTTGTAAAGAGGGAATGGTAGATGAGGCCCTGTTGTTACTTTGCCTATTAAGTGGCACCAGCTGTTCTCCTGGTTTGATCACGTATAATACTGTGATTGATGGATTAAGTAAAAAAGGATATATGGAGAAAGCAATTGGATTGTATCGTCAAATGATAGAATATGGAATAATTCCTGATGATATTACCCATCATTCTATAATATGTGGGTTTTGCAGAGAAGATCTAGTTGAGGAAGCTGTAGAGATATTGAAAGAGATGCATACAAGAGGTCATAAGATCAGAATTAGTTCTTACAGATTTGTGATCCATGAGTTATGTAAAAATGAGAAACTGGATATCGCCATACAAGTTTTAGAAATGATGATATCAAGTCGCCGCCAGCCAGATGCAACAATTTATTCGACTATCATTAAAGGTATAGCTGCTGCTGGTATGACAAAAGAAGCTAATGAGCTGCGTGAAAAGTTGACTGAATGGAAGATTTTAAAAGAGGGGATCGTGTTAGACTAGAACGAGTTTATGCAAAGTTAACTTGATTGAACGCTTCTTGTGGGCATGGAGTGCAGAAGTTTCTTGCTAGAGCTTCCCAATGTGTTATCTAATAAAATTCCTTCTATACTCATTTCTCTTTTTCTTGCTGAAAACGTTGGTGGGTAACTGGTAATTAAACATGTTATGCATGGCTCAAAAACTTGCTGGTTTCACTTTTGAGTTGATGTATCCTATGAAAATCTTTCTGACAGGGAGGTGGTTTTGGAACCCTTGGATAATCACCCTGGAATATCTGAAATCTTGATCCCGAAAGCAAAAAATTTAGGATGTAGTTCTTTTCCAGTTTCTCAAGTAAATGCTGAGTGGTCTCTTGTAATACCATTTTTTGGTCCTATTGTTGTGGCAACTTGGGGTTGTCTTTTTTGCAGAGTTTAGGATTTCCAACACAAAATTATAAGGAGCACTTCATCCTGTGTGCTGAGCTCATATTGTTGTATTTTTTTACATGTGAACTTTGCTGTTTTTGTTTTTTAAATTTGTTATTACTGTTTTGGATAACCAATCAATCTGGCGTTTCATACCATAAACAAATTCGTTGCATTAGCTCTTTTATTTGTATCTGTCTGCAGTTAATAGTCTTGCTAAGACAAGATTTTGAGTATTCGGCACAAGTTAATGAAGAATAAAAAATAAAAAAAATTAGAAGGCTTCAAGAAAAAAGAAGATTTGCCAATAACTTGAAAGGGTTAAAATAATAAATGAAAGAAAGAACCTTTAAAGTTTTCGTTTATGATTGAGCAAGATGCACCAAAGAAAAAATAAATAAATAAATTATATCCATTTATTAATCAAACTTTTGGTATCTAAAGATGTGACAATATATATTAACAATTTAAATTCAATGAAATAATGTCACATCTTTAGATACTAAAACTTGATTGAAAAATTTAGTACATATTACATTGTTTTAATCCAAGAAAGATAAGACAAATGAAACACAAACCAAACTTGAACAACCATGACAAGGTATACCATTATAATCTAGTTCTTAATTTCAGATAAAGTAAGCTCTTTGTACACATCAAGCATAGGAAAGGTCTTGTTCAAACGTTTGAATGAATCTTCAGAAATTGCTTTTAAACGAAAAAGGGAGTTAGCCAGCTCCATGGCTTCAGCTCGCCACCCTGCAAAACCAATTCCTTCAATCAGTAAGATGAAAGTTGTTTCACTTGGTAAGCATCTCTTCTCAACCATTGCTGCTAGAACTTCAATGGCATCATCAATCCGCCGTGCTTTACACAATCCAAGAAGGAGAATATTATAACTGATAACAGAAGGTGGTAATCCACCTCTTTCCATGTCTACCAACAACCCAATAGCCTCATTTACCAATCCATCTCTGCACAAACATGATATAAGAGAATTATAAGTTATCTCATCGGGGTCAATCCCTTTGCTAACCATTTCTGATATCATCTCCAAAGCTCTAATTCTGTCTCCACAACCCCACAACGCACTGAACATTGTATTGTAGGAACTCGCATTTGGAGGACATCCTACTTCATCTAGGTTCTGAAAGATTTGCAAAGCACGGTCAGCATTCCCACTCTTACACAAAGCTGCCAAGATTGTGTTGTAGTTCACAATATCTGGCAAACTACCATCAGAAATCATATAATCCATGAATTCTATAGCCAAATCTAATCTACCCTCTTTGCAGAATGCAGAAATCAATGGATCATAGCTATAAGCATCTGGGGTTAATCCCCTTTCTTTCATAGCCTTCAACACATTCACTGCATCCTCGACTTTGCCATCGCGACAAAGGTTACTAATCAAAATGCTATAAGTTACAACATTTGGTTCACAACCTCTTGAAATCATATCACTAAGAAGCTTCTCTCCTTCATCCCATTTCCCGCAGTTCAAAAGAGCCCTTAACAAAATGTTGTAGGAGATCACATCAGGTCCACAACCCTTAGCATTTAAACTCCTAACAAACTCAAAAGCTCTATCCACCATACCTTCCCTGCACATTCCCCTCATGATTGCATTGTAAGTAAACATATCAGGTAAAAGCCCTCTTGATAACATCTCTTGCAAAAGCCTCATGGCTTCATCTATTCCACCCTCACTAATAGTTGCTTCTATCAAGATTGTGTAAGTAATCACAGTTGGCTTGCAATTATCTTTCAATAACTTATCCATAACCTTCAAAGCCAACTCAAGCTTTCCCCTACTGCAAAGACTCCCTATCATTATATTATAGGTAATGATATCAGGAGAGAATCCCTGACTACTCATTCTATCAAGCACTTTGTTTGCCAATTCAATCCTATTCGCTTTACAAAACCCACTAATCAATGCATTGTAAGCAAACAAATCAGGCTCGCCATATTTTTCCAAAATTTCCATAACCCGAATTGCTTTTTCGATGTTTCTTGAACCAAAGAAGCCTCTGATTATCTTTGTACAGAGAATAACATCAGGTTTATAATTACCTTTGTTCACAAGAAGCTCAAGAAAGTAGAGTGCCTCATTGTATTTACCTGCTTTGCAAGACCTGTTGAGAACTTTCATCAAATGGGTCTCTTTGAAGTCATTAGTGTGGAATTGGTTCGACCTTGTTTCAGCAGAAACCTTTGCTTTCAATGCGTTCCTGGAGTTGAAAGTCTCATTGAGGCCATGGATTCTGCAGCTCACAGCAGTAGTGTTGTGATGCAAGTTCGAAATGGGTTTCAGTTGGGAGGCAAAGGGAAGGCTCTGAGGCAAAAACTCAGTGGAAATTATTGCCATTGATGAATGGTTTCTCACCATTTATTGGTGTTTCAGAGCAAATGGGTCATCATTTTACCGAAAATCTGAAACTGAGAGGATGAAAAGGAGAAGCTGTTCATCAGTTTTCATGTCTATAATGTGCATGGAGGAAAAAGAAAAAAAAAGTTGACCAAGAAGTTGGCGGTTGTTCGATTGAATCCTTACCACATACTCTCAAACAAAGATTCCAATTGGATTTCAACAAATCTGTTTTGGATAAGGAATAACATCACCTTGGTTACTGGGTCGGATCCCAAGGTACTGGATATGAAACAATTTTTGAAAAATGTTATTTTAAAAAAAATTATTATTATTAGTTAATTACTCCATGCTCAAGGTTGTAATTCTAAAATAATGAAATCTATTAACAAAATTTTTAGTATCAAAATATGATACTATTTAATTAGATTTATTTTTATAATTGTAAAATATTGTTATTTTATTAATTATTAATAAACTGCTAAATAAATAGATACCAAGTTAATTTTTTATACCTGTAGTATTTCTCTAATATTTAATCCTTCAAGATTCTTGTGATTCTAAAAGAAGATTATATAAAATTCACATTAAATGTAAAAGAAAGAAGCATTCTTGTTGGAATTCAACCAAAATAAAAATAAAAATGAAGCATTCTTATTGGATTAGTAGATTCTTGAAAATTTATGATCATATATAAATATATCGATCATAGGAAGAAATCCTTATTTTATTTTATTTTGCAAAAATTATTCATGAAAAGTTAAATCTAACAAAAAGTTGCCACGGTAATAAGTATATATAAAATATTTTAAATTTTTAAGTACAATTTAAAATTAAAATAAAACATTAAGAAGTTTACATGATATTTATTTATTTTTTTAATCCAATTTTACATACTATTTGAGTAGCTTACTTTTGAACAACTTGTGTCAAGATAATTATATAATCATAGAATTATGGTCAACAGTTTTTATAGACATCAATTTGGAAAATATGAAATGTTAATCCATTAGTGCGGCCAAGAAATCCTTTTCGTTTGTACCAAATAGAATAAAGAGCAATGTTATAAATTTCAAATTTGCTAATTAAATTTTTAATATGTAATAATCTAATAGTTTATTAATAATTGATAAATTAATAATGCTTTAGAGTGGAATGTTAGTTGGAGGAATTTTCCTTTAAAAAAAAAAAAGTTGGAATTTCAAATTCTCTAATTTCATTTTTGGCTTGACAAAGTTGGTCATAATTAATTCTCAGTCTGGCAGATTTTCAGCACAGCAATTTACACCAGAACATAATTACCTTTTTCCCGTTAGATTTCTATGATATATAAAAATTTCAAATTTAACACAATAAATTATTGTAAATAGAATACAACTTACAGTTATTATTTTTATTTTTTCTTTTTTTTGGTGAATAGAATACAACTTACAGTTGAGTTGAATAAAGAAATGATAAGAAAAAGGAATATTAGACAGCTAACATGGCATATTAATTTCCAATCCTTAAGGTTTAATTCTCCTTCAGGCAAAGCTCAGATGCTTCCATGCGTCCCATTAAATAATCCCAAAGAAAGGACCTATCTGGGCAGGCTTTAATCAGCAGAGCCTTCATCTTATCTATTCTTACCTTCTTTTCGACTTCAATCCCGTGAAATTCAGGATTTTGCTGATGCACATAAATGGAAGGTTGAGCATTTAACCAACAATTGTAACTAAAATTAAACCCGTACAAGGTCAAGAAAAAATTCACAGAAATATTTTTACCTTAACCAACCATAACATATAAGTAGTAGAGTATAAGGCTTGTGATTGGTAATCCTCAAAGTCACTATCTGGAATAGTTGAACAGGTGCTAAGGAGTTGGAGCTCCTCATCCAAGAACATACCCAAGTTATTATCCATGCTGGTCCCAGTATGATCAAATGAGAAGCACTTTATCCGAACTAGAGAGAGGAAGCGACGATGAAGCCATAGAGCCTGCTCCAAATGAAAACTAAAAAGTTAGGGCTTCAAAGATGAGTATGCACAAGAAATACTCAAGTTGTATTGTTCCCGGAATAGGCTACAACTTATCATCATAAAAGAAAAATTGTGGAAGAGCTGCAATAAGATTATTTGCACATTGCATTTAGCATAGGTAAGCAAGCTATTGTAAAATACACAGAGATGAAATAGCCAGCTATAGCCACTTTGTTTTTGGAAACAGCATCAGAAAAAACAAAAAATATAAGGACAGGAGTAGACTCTTTCAGTATATTGTATAATAAGTCTACCAATCAGTAATTTCTAATGCTGGAGTCATACAAATCTACATACTGGACCTCTAGAAATTTAATCCCTGAATTGATTCCAATACCAGACAGAACTGTGCTGTTCCTACGGGTAAGCTCTTAAAAGAATCTTGAGTTAAATAATGAGGTAAAAAATCAACAAATCTTTATGTACTGATCTAAAAACAAAAGAAAAGTCAGATAAGCCATATTACCTCTCTTCCTATGTAGCGCTTGATCAACATTTCATTCCATTCAAGCTCCTCCTGTCACATACCAACCGAGGGATGAGGTTAAGAAGATGTTAGTTCCATTTAAAAGATCCAGTCCAGTTACAAATGAGAATTTATGTCATTGTATCTAGCAAGATGACATTAAAGATAATTATTTTATAGATATCATAGGAGAATGTACCTTCCACAGTTGACGGATTTCAACATTGTGCCTAGTAGATCCAATTTCTTGCTTATGACTTGAGTCCTCTAAAATCCTAAGCATTAGCCGCTGCAAATAAACACACAAAGTTGTCAAAAGGATGGAAGTCTAGAACATTATATTCTGCGAAAAATTGCTAGTGCCTTTGTTTTTAAAATCCCATACTTATGTTTTAGCTGTTTTAAATTTGATGAGAGTTAATCTCGTATTTGGCCTCGCAAATTGATCACTTCTTGAAAACAAATGTACCATGTGCTGCAATAATTAAATAAATAACATTTAAAACCTATGTAATTCACAGATAAACCTTAACTGTGCATGCAATATCATAAGTTGGATTGGTAATTGATTATTGTTGAAGGAATAAACTATTGACAACTAAAATAATCATGATTAAAATCTCTATTTCCATAACAATAGGTATAATTTTTTCATGAAGAAATCATTAACATAGGAAAAGAGGCAAACTATTGCGTTTCTTTGTAGTAGGAGGCTTACTCTTCGGTAGTGGAAGCAACTATTATCAGCAACGTACAAGGCAGCCCAGTTTCTGGATTTGGTTAGTTCATGCAGCACCTGCAGGATCAATAAATTCATCATAAAACATATGAAGAAACTCAAGATACAAACTTTGCAATACCAATCTAATTTGCCTTTGCCATTTTAGTAGTGGAAATGTCAGCACTACTTTGAAATTAAATAAATTCAGATTACAAGGGTCTGGTTTCCCCTGCATTTTCATGAAAGGAGTACAATCCTCTTAAAAGCATATATATAACTTGAAATTCCTAGATTTTATTTTATTTTATTTTTTGCTTATTTTCTTCCTTTTCCTGAAGGAAGAAGGAAGAAAAAAGAAAAAAAAAAAAAAAGAAAAAAAAAGGCCTAACCTGATCTGTTGACATGTAGGAAACCAACCAGTTACGATGATTCCATGCACGGTAATTCATTTTTGATCTCTGCGATGAAAAAAGGTTACGAAGAAAGAAAACAAAAAGGCCACCTACAACAAAGGCAATTGAAGAAACGGAAGGTATTGACACCCTATTAATTTCACGTCATATGAAATTTTTTACAATGACATTTCAAAGGTTTCAGAGGGTTTAAACCTTTCATACACTCGATCCACTTTGTATGAGATTGGTATGTAAAATGATTATGCATTGTATGCAATTTAAAAAATATAAAGATAATGAATTCAAGCCACTTATATTGAAGCTGTGATTGTGTGGCCTTGGAAAGAAAAGCATGAGCGAGTGATAAATATTGTTAATTAACAGGAAAATTATAATTACTTCCAAAATGACAGCCACATGAACAAATTATCAATATGCCAGATTGTGTGTAAAGGATGATGGTAGAATGAATTACCTGAAGTTACTATATAAAGTGCAGCAGGAAAGGTATATGGTAGAAACCAGAGTCTTGAAATTGGTATCATTTTGTTTTTATAATTATTTTCTCTATGTTATCCGTTAAAATATGACTAAAGAAGTACAACATAGAACAGACGATATATATCTATATATATATATATATATATGTCTAAAAAATTTCAAGTAGACCTTTGCAATTTTAAAATTATGCAGTTCCTGAACTGAATTTCAACCTCAGCTATTTTCTCAACCAGCTCAGATTCTTTGCCCACAATTCCTTGCAAAGTTGAACATTTTCCAGCAATTGACTTTATCACCCATCGCCTGCCAATGTATTGATATATCCATAAGATTCGCTTTTAGAGCCATACATGGGGAAAAATATAAATGAATAGAAGAAGGGCCTTCAATAACTAGAAACTAAAACCGGCTAAGCAATTAGAATTGTCATATGAGTTACCTATGGCTCCAAGCATGTTCACATTTTGATGAATATGAAAGAACAAGTGCTGATAAGTGAAGTTCATCCATAAATACTGAGAAAGGATGCATCTTTGATACAATTTTCTTCCTGCACGGCACATATTAGAAAAGGAGTAGATGTTGTGAAACATCATAGAAGAATGGAAAAGTCATCTATGGTTGTATACCATACCACAGCATGAATAAGTTCTTATGAATGGAACCAGTTTGGGTTTGGTCTAGTTCGTAACTTCATACCCATGCCTCAGTCCTGGGTTTTATGCATACTAAACTGAAGCATAAATCTTGCATGAGCATGCAAATTTCTAGTCGCAAATTTCTAAAAGATTACTGCTTCACAAGCATTTCGAAAATGATTCTCAACAATATCTGAACAATTATAAATGACATCTGAAGTAGGTTGAATTAAAGAAGCAGAGTAAATGTGTAGCCCAAAACCAAGAATGAAGAAATGGGGACAAACCTTGAATGCCAAGCAGTGCCAAAGTCACAACTTAGCAACAAAAGAGCCCTGCTATGCTTCAAGACTTCACTTTCAACACTGATGTAAGAAGATGAAGAGGTACGTGAAGAATTCTCAGCTCCACTTTCACCACACTGGTCGCTTAGCTCCTCATATCTTCTAATAGCATTCATAAATTCATATTTAGCAGCCTTGAATAAGGGAAGAAGAATCTGTGTCGAAATACCCAATTTATGATCTTTACTCCATAGCATTGCAGATATATCATCTGCCGGGGGTACAGATTGACCTGTCTCTTCATTCAGCGTAACAAACTGGGATGGATGAACAAACCCCACTTCATCACTGGATTCAAGTGCCGAAGAAATGAGACAATGACATTGACACAAACAACATATTAATATATATTTATAAATATATATATATCTCTATATATATGAAAAACTACTAAAATAGAACCTTTATTGAAAAACAAAGTACCAGTGAGGACCACAAGAGCATTAACAAAGGAAAGTAAAGTTGTGAAGATGAAAACTAAATGCTAACAGTTGGGCATTTCACGTGATCTGTGCTTGGCATTTTAACGAACACGAAACCTGTATTACTTAAATTGCAATCGGACGCAAGGCTTTAGCTCAGTGGCTAAGAGCAGAGAAGCAAAATCCGCTAAACCCATGAATACAAACACACACATATATATAACTACAAGGTATACGTCATTTCTTACATGAGAGGATCGGATTCTAGGATGCATTCCAAATGATTTAACAAATGGGCTGCTTTTTCTTCAGAATAGGAGTCGTGTTCGTTCATGTTTACGCGATCTGGAATCTGGACCGCCAAATCTTGTTTTACTTGTTTCGTCTACCAACAAAACAAAACTTATTAAAAAAAGTGAGAAACATTTCTGAGAAATAATCGATTATAACGACGGTACTACTTGCCAATAAAAGCGTATTTGCCACGCGGCTTTTCCCCATTGCCAATGCTAATCATTTTTTTTTTCTTTTATTGGCAGAGGCAAAAAATAATAATACTTTGTTTTAAATTAAATATATTTTCTTTATATAATTTAACTTTTAAAATAAATTTAGATTAAATTTTATTAATTAATATTTAATATATAAATTTACATTTTTTATTTTTTTCAGGATAATTATTATTAAAGTTCAGTATGAACATAAAAACTAAAATTTGATTTTGCTAAGCACATGGACACGTGTACTTCTTTCTGAACCAATTTTTCAGAAATTCAGGTGTTATTTTACAAATCTTTCTCTCTTAATGTGTTTTTTTTTTTCCCTTCGGTTCGTTTGCAATCAGAAATTTTTTGCATCCATTTCCCAAAAATTTTCCGTCATTTTCCTAGACTTTTTCCCTCGTTTTCTCATCTTCGTTTCTCTCTCGTCAAATCACATCCCAACCTCTCTCCCTCCTCTCCGAGAGAACGAAAAGCGACGTCAAGTCAAAAAGATCTAGGGTTTCTACTCCCGCAGCTTCAAAAGAAAAAAATTGACATTTCTAAATCCACATTAGAAATTTAAAAAAGGAAAGCAATTTGGAGTAAACCCTTTTGAGCTTCGGATTTTGAATCTAGGGTTCGGTGATCTGTATATGTGTTTCGATGAGTATGGAAATCGTGGGCGATGCAGCGTCGTTCGACGCCGAGTTCTTGCAGCTTAACGAGGTGTCTCCTTTGGCCCTTAAATCGAATCCGATTTTCGTGGAGGCTCTCTTTGAAGCCTGGCTTTCGCTTCCTGATACTAATCGGCTGGTACTTGTAACACCCTACTTTTGAGTCTTGCAAATCAATATGTAGTTTTGCGTTGTTTTGGTTTGTAAATCTCATTAGTTTTAGTGAATTTGTGAGTGCATTATTTGGTTTCTCAATTTCGAGCTTTTGTGCTTCCTTTTAAGTTTTATCTATTTTTTTTTTTAGTATGTTTATACATTAATTTGCTAGAATTTGATCGATTATAGTTTATTCATGTGGAAGTCTTCCACTGATCAGAATGGCGTTGGGTGCTTTTGTTTTGCATAGGGTTCTTATTCTGGTGTCTGATTTAAATTGATTTTCTTATAGACAGTTAAAAAAAGAAAAGAAAAAAGAATGTGGTTGTAGGAATAGTATATGTATAAAGAACATTTTTTGAAAATGTGCAAAATGAAAATTAGTGATGGTGGTAAAATTAGCAAGAGGGCTTTGAGGGGAAAAAAAAAAAAAACTGTATTGAGTTGGCAGGACCAACCATTTTGGTAGTGTACATAAAGGTTATATATCTGTATATGTGTGTGTGTGTGTGTGTGTGTGTATTGTTTGTTTTGTAATTCAAATGAGTTATGGTGCAGGTAACATCATTGCTTAATGAAGCGAAGTCTGGTGCTCCCTTAAATGTCCCTGGAAACTCTTCTAGTCCACATGCCAATGCAGGCAATTCTCTGCCTTCCATGTTTCCTGCTGGCAGTGCACCTCCGCTTTCACCAAGGAGTACATCTGGCTCCCCCCGCATAATGAAACAGAGGGCAGGACTCTCAAATTTAGCATCTCCCTTGAAAGTAGTTAGCGATCCAATTAAAGAATTGATACCCCAGGTTTGACAAATTCTAATGCTTTTGAGTTCTCTAGTTGGCAGTATTTTGCTAGTTGTTTTTCCCTCTCCATTTTTTTTTTCCTTCACCCCACCCCCCCCTTCCTTTTAACCTTTGCTTTGTTTTGAAGTTTCTTTTCCCATATTGTTTCTCTTGTCTATGTTAACCTGACTCTTCTAGGACCATGTAGGTGATTATTTCTAACATAAATACTTGTACCGCTTGCAGTTTTATTTCCAAAATGGACGTCCTCCCCCAAACGACCTTAAGGAACAGTGCCTGTTTAGAGTTAATCAGTTTTTCTATGGCCATGATGATGGACTACAGATAAATGGTGAGATATACTTGAGACATGAGTGCATGTAATGGTCCATTAGCTAACATATTTTATTCCTCTCCTTGGTATGACAGATTTTAAATCAGTAACCAAAGAAGTTTGCAAGCTGCCATCATTCTTCTCCACTGCTCTTTTTAGAAAGATTGACGTTAGTGGCAATGGATTTGTGTCAAGGTACCTTGCACTTTTTATCATTATTGGTTAAAGATTGATTTGTAACATTGTAGTGTTTTTAATGATAAGGTACTGGACAGTTTTTGTCACCATATTGGATAACTTATCCTTTTTCGAACTGTATTATGGTGTTTTTCACACTAATTTAGCTGTGAAGTTTGTTATTTTCTATGAGTTTCTCATTTTTGTGTTTCAATTTTGGCTGGGTTATATCACTTTGGAGGCAATCCATAAAAAAATTAGGACTTTCTTAGATCTATATTAGTTTTTTCTTGTAACTCTGGTAGTTGAGTTTTTGTTTTGTGTTGAGTTAGTTTAAATTTTTTAACTAACTTGTTTATAGGGATGCATTTGTGGATTATTGGATCAATGGGAACATGTTGACTATGGATATTGCAACCCAAATTTACGCTATTTTGAAGCAACCAGATCTCAAGCACCTTACTCAGGTTCTTTTCTTTCCTTTATGTCCTACGGACTGCGGTTGCTAACGATATGAAACTCATCAAATTTGGTCAATCAGGTCAAATTAGTTTGAATAGAAAAATTTCCCCCCTTTCTGGAACTGTTCTAATTAGCTCTACTTGGTTATAACAGGATGACTTTAAACCTGTGCTTCGTGAGCTATTGGCCACTCATTCTGGGTTGGAGTTTTTACAGAGCACACCTGAGTTTCAGGAAAGATATGGTTTGTTCTGTCTTTTTCATTCAACCTTTTAACTTTATCTTTCTTCTGATGCAATTTTAGTAACTTTCTGCCCTTTGGTTTGGTTAACTGTGCCCAATGATGCAAGAAGGCATGGATCTCAAAGAACTATGACCCTTTCCCCTAAAATAAGCCAAGGATTTATTACTGATCAAGTTGTCAGTGTGATAAAGTTTGTAACCAGTTCGGTGAACAAGTTTCTAAAGTTTGTTCTCAGTTTGATGAGCACCTTTGTGGGGCCCTTGTTTTTTCAAGCTGTATAAATTAATTGTTTTTTTAATGCTATTTATTTTTATATTTTTATTTTTTTTGTGATGTAAATTTTAACTTGAGATATTATTATTGGCCAGCTGAAACTGTAATATACAGAATATTTTACTATGTAAATAGAGCTGGGAATGGTCATCTTACTCTCAGGGAGCTGAAACGTGCAAACCTAATTGATGCAATGCAACATGCAGACGAAGAAGAGGACATCAACAAAGTTTTGAGGTAGACATTCTGGATGAGTACTTATGTTGGTTGGCCTCAAATAAATAAATGTTTTTGTCATGTAAAATAGGGAAATGATGATATATATTTGCAAGTGTGCATTCTACTGTACTCTTAACATAATATCTCGTATCAAAACTTCTGATGTTACCCCTTTTTTATGTTGGATGTTACAGGTACTTCTCTTATGAACATTTTTATGTAATATACTGCAAGTTTTGGGAGCTGGATTCAGATCATGATTTCTTGATTGACAAGGAGAACCTTATCCGATATGGTAACCATGCGCTTACCTACCGGATTGTCGATAGAATATTTACTCAGGTTTGTATTAGTCTCGTGATGCTTTTGTTCTCCAGACCAAATTACCTGCTGTTTAAATGAAAAGTTATCTTTCATTTAAATCTTCTACTCTTGGTCCTTGTTCTTTGTTTCTGTGTCGTTATCTACTGTGCATTTTAAGTATTAGCTGGGTTTAAATTTCTTTTATTTTTTTTGTCAGGTCCCAAGAAAGTTTACTAGTAAGGTTGAAGGAAAAATGGGATATGAAGACTTCGTGTACTTTATACTGTCAGAGGAGGATAAATCATCGGGGCCTAGCCTTGAGTACTGGTAAGTTTGCTCCTCTTTATCTGTTTTATTTACTAGATTGCATCACAAGAGTTAGGTTTGTAATTAAGATTCATAATGGATGTAACTACGGAGCTTAGCACCTAAGTGAAAGTCATTTCCTGGAGATCTTAATTCCTTATTTATTTTAGTTTTCCTTTTCCTGTCATCTCTTTATATATGTTTAAGTAACTTCAATGTTTCACCCAAGTTAGTCTAGCCTACTTAAGACGGTAAAAAATTAAAAAATAAAGAGGCATATATATAGAGAGAGAGAGAGAGTAGATAGCTTCTACTGGGTGGATATGCTGATAACATATGAAACAAAAAGTGACAGACGAGATCTTATGCAGTATTTTGTTTGTAGCAAACATGTTTATATTGGTTTTAATCTTATTAATATCAATCATCATCAATTTATCCTAGTTAAATGGGGTCGGGAGAGAGATGGATTTGCAAACCCTAATTGGAATACAACCAGTGTGCTTTTAGTTTATTAAATGAGTTTTGGGTAGGGGATCAACTTATTCTATATGCAGCTGTCAATTAACTTCTTGTTATCATTGTGTGAATATTCTAAGTGAGTTTACCATGAATGCTTTAATCTCTTATACTGAATTATCAGTGGTATACTAGCACACTTGACTTTAAATTTTCTTGTTAGGTTCAAGTGCATAGATTTGGATGGAAATGGAGTTTTAACACGAAATGAACTGCAATTCTTTTATGAGGAGCAATTGCATCGAATGGAATGCATGGCTCAAGAGCCTGTTCTCTTTGAGGATATATTGTGCCAGATAATTGACATGATTGGACCAGAGGTTTCACCTTTTCTTCTATGGCTTTCTTGATTTTTTCGTTCTCCTTTATTTACTATGGGGTCTATGGAACATTGGAACTCTTTAAGTTTTAACTGCTTACTACTTGTGATCAATATATTTTGTCTTCTTTTATTCATTCTAGACTTTTCTTTTGTTACAGCTTTCTTATATTGCGAGTTTGTACTACTGGCATAAAATCTTAGTTAAACAAGTTTTCTACAAGGTTTTCAGCCTTGAAGGATCATATCTAGGGTGCATTTTCTCGATAAATTAAAAGAAGAGAGAAGTTAGATCAATCACAATAATCTGCAACTTAAGCTAACATACAAGTGCACACATGTATAAAATATTTATGAAATTTTTTCATAAATTGAAAGTGTTGCATTTGTGTTGAAGTTTTGCATGCCAGGATTGTAGCAAATTAATTAGTTATTGGCATTAGCTAGCCAATGGTGTATATTGTATGATTGAAAACATAGAAGTTAAACAAGGAAATTTTGTAAGTTGGTGAATCAATAAGATTGTCCTATGATGAATTCAGTTTGCCATTGCTTTTCACTTTAGCTTCATTATTCCTGTGAGAAAACCATTTGTTAAGGAGGTTTTACCGTAACTAACATGAAATTATTTTGCAGAATGAGGGTTATATTACACTCCGTGACCTGAAAGGCTGTAAACTTTCAGGAAGTGTATTCAATATTCTTTTCAACCTTAATAAGTTTATGGCCTTTGAAACTCGTGATCCATTTCTCATACGTCAGGTACTTGAAATACATCATTTAATTCCTCATATGCCATTCCCATTGTTGGTGACAGCATTGATGGTGATTTGATGTGAACAGGAACGTGAGAATCCAACCTTGACTGAGTGGGACCGCTTTGCACATAGAGAATATATCAGGCTCTCAATGGAAGAAGATGTTGAAGATGCTTCCAATGGCAGTGCAGAAGTTTGGGATGAATCACTTGAGGCTCCGTTTTGAGTTCCACAAAAGTAAGCTACTCTAGTAACCAACATTTCTCTTCTTTAACTGTATGCACCTTAGCTTTCAAATATGGCTTGGCCTCTTACCTGGATACTGGAGTGTTCTAGGAACCGAAATATCCCATGTGTTTATCTAAAATAATTATACATGTTATATTGTGCAGAATTTTGTTTTAATTGCTATGTAATTATAACTTATCTCGTATGGTAAACTTCACCTTGGTTTTCTTGCGGACACCTGCTGCAGGTGCTTGATAAGAAAGTTTCAAATTCCTCTTTAAACTGGCCGTCAGCAAAACTGTCAACTCATAGGATCAAATATTGAAGAGCTGTTGTAGTGGGGACACCTACAACCCTGTGGAAGGGGAAATTTTGAGCTTGGCAGTATGGAAGATATAATGTGGCAAGCAGTAATAATATTGAGGTCGCTGCATGCACGGATTGAGAAACGATGAGTTGCAATGGAATCCCCTTTGCATGCTATGAGTCGCTCAAGGATTTGCTATCTGCTGAGAGGTGATTATTCAGAGCCAGCTTAAAGTATTTAAGAACATTCAACAGCCTTCCCCAACCCCTTTCTCTACTTCTTTTGTTAACTTGTAGTTGTAAGTTAACAATTATATCGATTTTTTTACCAGAAAATTGTTTTAAGTCGGGTACTTTCATTTGTAAGATTTGTTGCGTGGTTTCAGATATTTTGTTTACCAAGCAATTTTGGGTCGGATTTTGGTTATAATTAATTTATTATCCAAGTTACAATATTTCGATGTTGTTTATATCTAGTCATGTATTTTTTGTGACTGCTTCACACCTAGATTTTGCTTCTCATCATATGCAATAACTATTGGCTCAGCATACCTCCCCCCTCTTTGAGAATGCAACTTCAGAAGCACGTACTTTTTTTTTTCCCTGTTTCAGGCAGTAACGCACTTTGATTTATTTTATTACTTAAGTTTTTACATATTTAAAGACCTGGATATAAAATAAGTTTTCGCTTTGATGAGTATAATCTTTATTTTTTCTATAGTCAATATAAATTTCATCTTTTGAATATCAAATAATAAAAGACTTAATTTGTCTATGCGATACCAACTGCTTCCCTTCTATGTTTTACCAATTTTTCAATAATTATTTCCATTAGAGAAACTGTAAATTTTTCAATAATTGCTTCATATCATCTTGCATCCTATCAAATAGCTCTCGAGCAACTTGTATTTCTCCTGGTTGCACATAAACCACCTATTAGAGTGGTGTATACAACCTATTAGAGGGGGTGCATACAACAATATCAGGAATTAATAATCCCTTAGAAGAAATTTCTTCAAAATGCTTCACCAGTTTTTTTCTTTTTACAATACCCATCCATGGATCATAACATTTGTAAACATAAACATCAGTTTCACAACCCTTGGTAACCATCAAATCGAAAACCTTTCTTGCCTGATCTAACTTCTTCTCTACGCAAACAGTAACCAGTAGATGAGTGAACTGTAAGTAAACTTTCAACCATCCTCTCTTTACATAATGCATCAACTAAGACACAGAAAGTTAGCAAGTCAAGGAGTGATTTTCCTACTTACCATTTCATTCTATTAGTTTTGTAGCCTCTTTCCATTGGCCAGATTTGGCAGGCTCCCTGAATTAAGGAGTAAGTAACAGTAACAACATCGGGAATAAAAATTGGATGGTCCTGATACCATATAGTCTCTAGACACAAAAGTTGTCACATCATGTGGGTCCCATGTGTCTCATATAATGTTGTGTTTTGGGACCATGTGGTCTCAGGACCACCTAATTATTTTGGCAAAATCCGGAACAAAAATCCTTGCTAATGATTTCTGAAAAGAGATTCATGGCATCTGAAACCAACCCATCTTTGCAAAGGCAATCGATCATGGTGGAATAGGTTAACTGTGTTAGGCTTGTAACTCTCTTCTTCCTGCATTAGTTTTGCCAGAATCAGGCCATGTTGTTTCTAATTGACATTATTTTACTTTGGCATCAACATTACTCTAGATTTTAAACCCAAACTATCAAATGATCCTTGACAGAATAGAAAACTTCCATTCTCACCATAGAGATAGCATAACCACGTCAAGAACACCCATATTTCATAGCAATTAAAACTCTTTCCAAAGGTTGGCTTGAAAAACAAAATTCAGACAATGGTTATTTCTTCTTGCTTCATTTTTCCCCATTCAACAACTTTACTCAGGTCTGATATCCAAGGACTTGAAAGGCAGCAATTATAGAATTTCATGAAACTATGGAAACAAACCTTCCAAAGAACCACATAGACTTCAAGAAAGCTATCATATCAATGGCTCCAAAGAAGGATCTAATTCACCTTCAGATATCAAATCAACAAACAAGGCTGCAGTTGATGCATCTGCAGAGAAACCCCTCTTCACCATCTCCTTATTAAGCTCCACCGCCTTTGACGTTTGTTTATTGGTTATAAGCCCACGGATCATTATATTGTAGGTGAAACTATCTGGAAGGTAACCTTTCTCTTCCATTTGTATACGACACTCTATAGCTTCACTTATTCGTCCTCTACTAAAAAGTCCGCTCATCATTATATTATAAGACCGCATGTTTGGTTGTAATCCTTTGGATGATAAGCTATAGAAGAGATCCTTTGCAGCTTCAAGTTTTCCAGCATTACACATACCTCCAATCAGGATATTGTAGACTACAATATTGCGATCCAATTTTTTCTCTTCCATTTCATTGAACAATTCCATTGCCTCATCAAGTTGTTGGTTTCTGGATAGACCATCTAGTAAAACAGCATACGTTTGGAAATTTGGAAGTTGACCATCATCTTGCATCTTGTAAAACAGCTCTCGAGCAACTTGTGTTCTCCCAGCTGCACATAAACCATCTATTAGAATGGTGTACGTAACAACATTTGGAATTAATCCCTTAGGAGACATTTCTTGAAAGAGTTTCAATGCTTCATCTGTCTTTAACTTCTTACAATACCCATTTATCAAAATGTTGTAAGCAATAACATCATTGTCACAGCCCATGATAACCATCAAATCGAAAACCTTTCTTGCCTCATCAACTTCTTTTCGCAAACAGTAACCGTAGACGAGTGAACTGTATGTAAACTTGCTAGGTTTGATACCTCTTTGATTCATAAGATCAACAACACCTTGTGCTTCTACAACCATCCCCTCTTTACATAGTGCATCAACTAAGACATTGAAAGTTTGTAAGCTGGGAGCGATTTTCCTACTTACCATTTCATTCAACAATTTTGTAGCCTCTTTCCACTGACCCAATTCACAGGCTCCATGAATTAAGGAGTTGTAAGTAAAAACATCAGGAACAAAACCCCTACTAGTCATTTCCAAAAAGAGATTCGTGGCATCTGAAACCAGTCCATCCTTGTACAGACAGTCAATTATCGTGTTATAAGAAACTATGTCAGGTTTGCAAATTTCTACTTCCATCTTCCTAAACCACTGAATGGCTGCACTAGTTTGCCCCATTTTGCATAACGCATTTAGTATTGTGTTATAAGTAACAATATTAGGCTCACAGCCTCCCGCCTTCATTTTGTGAAAGCAATGCGATGCCTCAACAACTTTACCATTGAGACAAAATCCCTTTATTAGAGTGTTCATAGTCACAGCATCCCTTTCATAACCAAGTTTCAATAACTTGCCAAACACAAATAAACTGCTATCCATACGGTTCAAATGACCCAAGCAATCAATCAAAATATTGAGAGTATACGAATTAGGCACGATTCCATACATACCCATTTGATTATACGAAGCAACAACTGCTGAATAATGCTTCATTTTCGCAATTTTCCCCAAAAGCTGGTTGAAACGCATAACAGAAGGCAGAGGATGCATTCGAAGCATGGTATTGAACAGACTCAAAGCATCGTTTAGGTCATTACGATTGCCATGGAGCTTGGAGGCTGTATGGGGATCAGAAGAGGAGGCTTGAGAATGAAAGGAAAAAAGCAGGGTGGTTTTCTTAGAAAAAGAAGAAGAAGAAGGACAACTACCTCTGCTCATACAACTGCGAGCAGTCCTACAAGCACTTCTCTGCATTCCTACCTACATACACAGAAAAAGCGCAAAAAGAAACTAAAACCTCCTCTTCTTTTAGAATTAAAAATGCCAAATTTCTCTCTTCCCAAGAAAATATGTTTCCACTTCTCCGCTCTTCCGCAGTAATAATGTGCTCTTCAAAACAAAAAGAAGTGTTATTTCTTAAATGATTTTTCATTTTGTTCTGTCATGGAGAAAATAACAGTAATACCGATAAGAATATATATATATATATATATATATTTTTTAAATAATAATAATATTTTTATGTAATTTTATATTTCATATTTTCGGCGATGCGTTTTTGGGAAGCAAAAACGGTTTAAAGGATTTTTGTTAAGATAAGAGTCAATTCTTACTTTCTCTTTCCTGTAGGAGTACAAAAACCCTACGAGTGACCAATGTCCACCATTAGAGATAGGCGGAGGAACTAAAAATCTTAGCTTTATCGGGTTCGAGCGTATATTAGTGTTTGAGGAAGTCAGAAATAGCAGCCTCGGGAGGTGTGAAAAGGATGAAGGTGGTCGCTTTGGTCAGTGGTGGCAAGGATAGCTGCTATGCCATGATGAAATCATCCAATACGATCACCAGGTTCCAATTCTTTTTATGCTTTTTTTTTTTTTGGGGGGGAATTGGTCGTGCTAACTTTGAGTACTTTGTCTTTCAATATGGTTGATTGGTTGCTGAGAAAACGCATGGAAAGTTAATTGTACATCTTGTCTGTGAAACCGAGGAACTTATTTTGGCTACTTATAATCTATTCAGGGGACTTGCTTTATGACACCTTCGGAAGTCTAAAGGATTCAAATTTAACTCTGTTTTTTTTATTTGTGACCATTTTAATTTCATCTCAAGTCTCAACTGAGCGATTTCGTTGAAGTTTTTGTTTTTGGATGTTACATTGAGTTGCTGGCTGTTCTGGGAAAATACAAGAAACTAGCTTATGAAAGAAAACTGGTCATGTAAAATAGGGAAATCATGATACATATTTGCAAGTGTGCACTCTACTGCACTTTTAACACATTATCTTGTATCCAACCTTATGATGTTACCCCTTTTTATGATGGAAGTTACATGCACTTCTCTTATAAACATTTTTATGTAATGTGCTGCAAGTTTTGGGAGCTGGATACAGATCATGATATCTTGATCGACAAGGAGAACCTTATCCAAGATTGGATATGAAGACTTTGTGTACTTCATACTGTCAGAGGAGGATAAATCATTGGAGCCTAATCTTGAACTGGTATGTTTGCTCCTCTTATCTATTTTATTCATTAGATTACCACATCACAAGAGTTAGATTTGTAATTAAGATATATAACGGATGGGATGGAACTACAAAACTAAACTCCTAAGGGATCGTTTGGTACGCAGGATCGGACTGGATCGGATATGGCTGGCAGGATTGGATCGGACTGGATAATGCTGGACTGGATTTCTCAAATCCTGTCCTGTGTTTGGTGCAGGACCGGACTGGATCGGATATGATATACTGTGTTTGGTGCAGTCTCGGACTGGACTGGATAAAAATTTAATTTTTTCAATATATTTTGTATTTGTTTGATTATAGTAGAAATTGTAATTTTAATTATTAATTTAAATAAACATGATATAAAAAATTATATTGTAATATTTTTCAAATTATAAATTTAATAAAACATACTATTATGTCATTTAAGAAAATATCAAACATAATTTAATACAAATATGTCATAATTGTTCTCAATAACATAAACAACTACTAAAATTGAACACACAAAATAACAGATTAACCTAATACACATGTGCGAGTATACTAATAACAACAACTCCAACTATGCAACCGACAATTAAACCGATGCAAAACGAACATCGATTTATGCTTCGATAATTAGGTATAGGGTGATTAATCTCCATTTATACTGTAGAGCATTTATTATTATTTTTTTGTTTAATTGTCCTTTCAATGTGTTTTTTTTGTTTATTTTTTTGTTTAATTGTCCAACTGTGCAACCGACAACTAAAGTGTTTTTTTTAATTTTTTTCCAATTCCAGACATTATCAAATTCAAGTTTAGCCATTTTCACCCTAAACTCAAATTTGGGACAATAATTTTCTGTTCATTTTTTTTACCACAATTGTGTAGCTAAAAAAAAAAAAGTTATTTTGATCATGAATTTATTAACTAGTAATATGATTATATATCCTGAAATTTGAGATTAGAAAATTTAATACTCAAACACACACTCATGAACTCCATTAACATAATCCAGCAAACACACTCAGCCATTTTAGCAAACACACTCCATTAACATAATCATCAATAAATGAAAATTTGTATTTTTAGAAATTGGTAAACTAAATAAAATAAAAAGGAACAAAAATTGGTAAACTAAACATCTGATTCAAGCTTGCAGGGCATATGAACCCGACAAATATGAACCCAACCAAACCCATGGTCGAGTGCTGATGGTTCACAAATCAAGTGCAAAGGCATATGATAGCAGCAAAATTCAGCAATAATTCAGAAAAAATCCAGCAATTTCCATTCGACAACAAATTCCAAAATCCAGAAAAAATCGAGCAAAATTCCAAAATTTCCAGCAAAAAAAACTATGTAATTCAGCAACAAATTCACCAATAATTCAGCTAAAATTCCAAAATTAAGCAAAAATTACAAAATTCCTAAATTCAGCAAACATAATCCAGCAAAAATTCGAAAAAAATTCAGCAAAAATCAAGCAAAACAACCTTGGTCAAGCTACTGGAGAGGAAAGGGGGGATGCTGTCGAGAGGGGGAGCCGATCTGGGATCCTTGGCCGAGCTAGTGGAGAGGAAAGGGGGGGAGCTGTCGAGAAGGAGAGCCGAACAGGGGAGAGAGCTGTGGAGAGGGAAAGCCGATCTGGGTTCCTTCGGAGAGCCGATCTGGGTTCCTTCGGGGAGCTGGAGGTTTGCTGGAGAAGGGGTGATGTCGAGAGGGGGAGCTGTTGAGAGGGGGAGCTGGAAAGGGGGAGGGGGAGCTGGAGATGGAGAGGGGGAGCTGTGGAGAGGGGGAGCTGGAGAGGGAGAGGGGGAGCTGGAGATGGAGAGGGGCTCGAGTCCGCTTGTAACCCGTGTCTGCGAGGGGGATTCGGCCACAGGCATAAGTTGCCTAACCGGATTCGCGAATGGGATTGAGAAATCCCAGTCCGACCTACGCCAAACACCAGATAAGGAGAGGACCGGATTTCTCAATCCAATCCGGTCCCCATCTCCAACGCTCCAAACACGCCCTAAGTGAAAATCATTGTTTGGCTATCTTAATTCCTTATTTATTTTAGTTTTCCGTTTCCTATCATCTCTTTGTATATGTTTAGGTAACTTTAATGTTTCGACCAAGTTAGTCCAGCCTAATTAAGAGGGTAAAAAATAAAAAGTCAAAAGACAAAAAATTTCATATATATAGACAGTAGGTAGCTTGTACTGGGTGTATATACTGATACATATTATTTATTTGTATAGAAACAAAAGTGACAGACATCTCTTATGCAGTATTTTGTTAATAGTAAACATGTTTTATTGGTTATGATCCTATTAAAATCAATCATCATCATTTTTGTCCAAATTAAATGGCGTAGGAGAGAGATGGGCCTGCAAACCCTATTTGGAAGGTAACCAGTAAGCTCTGATCATGTTATTCTATATGCAGCTGGCAATTAACTTCTTGTTATCATTTGTTTGAATATTCTCTCTTGTAAGTGAGTTTACCATGAATGCTTTAATCTCTTATACTGAATTAATTATGCTATCAGTTGTATACTTGCGTTCTGACTTTAAATTTTCTTGTTAGGTTCAAGTGGAGTTTTAGCACGGATTGAACTGCTATTCTTTTATGAGGAGCAGTTGCATACAATGGAATGCATGGCTCAAGAGCCTGTTCTCTTTGTTGTGGCAGATTATTGACATGATTGGACCAGAGGTTTTGCCTTTTCTTCGGTGGTTTTCTTGATTTTTCATTATCCTCTGTTTACTATGGTGTCTATGGAACATTGGTCCTCCTTTAACTGCTTTCTACTTGTGATCAATATACTTTGTCTTCTTTTATTCATTCTAGACTTTTCTTTTGTTATAGCTTTCTAATATCGTGATTATGTACTATTGACATACAATCTTTGCTAAACAAGTATTCTACAAGGTTTTTAGTCTTGAAAGAATCATGTATAGGGTGCATTTTCCTGATGAGGAAAAGGAAGAGAGAAGTTAGATCAATCACAATAATCTGCAATTTAAGCTAACATACAAATGCACGCATATATAAAATATTTATGTAACCTTATCATCAATTGAAAGTGTTGCATTTGTATAGAAAAATTGCATGCCAAGATTTACAAATTAATTAGTTATTGGAATTGGCATGGGCTGGCCAATGGCATATAGTGTAAGATTGAAAAAATAGAAAAACAAGGAAACTTATGTAAGTTGGTCAATCAATGAGATTGGCTTATGATGAATTCTGTTTGTCATGCTTGTCACTTTAGCTTCATTATTCCTTCAAGAAAACCATTTGTTGAGGGGTTTTACCGTAAATAACATGAAATTATTTTGCAGTATGAGAGTTATATTTCTCTCCGTGACCTGAAAGGCTGTAAACTTTCAGGAAGTGTATATTCAATATTCTTTTCAACCTTAATAAGTTTATCACCATAGAGATCCATAACCATTCCATGAGCACCTATAGTTCAGAGCAACTAAAATATTGCTCCTGAACAACCAAATTCAGACAATGATTGTATCTTCTTCTTCTTCTTCTTTTGTTTCCCCATTCAACAACTTTACTCGGATCAGATATCTAGGGACTTGAAAAGCAATGATGGAATTTAATGAAACGATGGGAAAAAGACTTTCAAAGAAATAGACTTCAAGAAAGCTATCATGTCAACGACTCCAAAGAAGGATCTAATTCACCTTTAGATATCAAATCAACAAACATGGCTGCAGTTGATGCATCTGCAGAGAAACCCCTCCTCCATCTCCTTATTAAGCTCCACTGCCTTTGATGTTTATTATTGGTAATAAGCCCATGAATCATTATATTGTGGGTAAAACTATTTGGAAGGTAACCTTTCTCTTCCATTTGAGTATGACACTCCATAGCTTCACTTATTTGTCCTCTACTAAAAAGTCCGTTTATCATTGTATTATAAACCCACACGTCTGGTTGTAATCCTCTGGATGATAAGCTAGAAAAGAGATCCTTTGCAGCTTCGAGTTTTCCACCCTAATACAAACCTCCAATTAGGATATTGTAGATCACAATATCAAGATCCAATCATCTTGCATCTAACAGTACAGCTCTCGAGCAACTTGTTTTATCCCGATTGAACATAAACTGTCTGTTAGAGCTGTGTATGTAACATGATTTCGAATAATCCTTTAGAAGACATTTCTTGAAAGAGTTTCAATGCTTCATTCAGTTTTTTCGTCTTACAATACCAATGGATCAAAACGCTGTAAACATAAACATTAGTTTCACAACCCTCTGTAACCATCAAATCGAAAACCTTTCTCGCCTCACCAACTTCTCTACGCAAACAGTAACTGTAGTTGAGCGAAATGTAAGTAAACTTGCAAGGTTTGATGCCTCTTTGATTCATAATTTCAACCCCAACTTGTGCTTGTGCAATCATCCCCTCTTTACACAGTGCATCAACTAAGACATTGAAAGTGAGCAAGTCGCGAGTGATTTTCCTACTTACCATTTCACTCAGCAATTTCATAGCCTCTTTCCGCTGACCGATTCACAGACTCCATCAATTAAGGAGGTGCAAGTAACAAAACATCGGGAACAAAACCTCTGTTGTTCATTTCCAAAAAGAAATTCATGGCATCTGAAACCAGCCCATTTTTGCAGAGGCAGTCAATCACCATGCTATAAGAAACTTTGTCAGGTCTGAAAATCTCTACTTCCATCTCCCTAAACCAATGGATGGCTGCACTAGTTTTCCCCATTTTGCATAATGCATTTAGCATTGTGTTATAAGTAACAGTGTCGGGCTCACAGCCTCTCTCCTTCAATTTGTGAAACCAATGCGATGCCTCAACAAATCTACCATTGAGACGCAATCCATTTATCAGAGTGTTTAGCGTCACAACATCCATTTCGTAACCAAAGTTTCATTAACTTACCAAACACAAATAAATTACCATCCGTACGGTTTAAATGACCCAAGCAATTAAGCAGAAAATTGAGAGTACACAAATCAGGCACGATTCCAAACATTCCCATTTGCTTATACGAAGCAATCACTGGTGAATAATGCTTTTTCATTTTCGCAATTTTCCCCAAAAGCTGGTTGAAACGCACAACAGAAGGTAGAGGATGCATTCGAAGCATGCTATTGAACAGACTGAAAGCATCGTTTAGGTCATCAGAATTGCTATGGAGGTTTTCAAAGAAGAAGAAGGACAACTAGCGCTGCTCATACAATTGCGAGTATTCCTACAACCACTTCTCTGCTCATTGGAATGACAAATGTTTCTCTCTTCCCAACCCCACCAACATCATTATTCCGTTTGTCCGCTCCGACTTCCGCTCCGGACTATGTTGGCAGTCCTTTTATTTTGGTTATATTACATCTGACCCTTTAAAATTTATTTTAATTGAGATATAGTCCCTCAAATTTTCAAATTTACAGCTAATCAATCCTTTTGCGGGCAAGAAAAAAAAACTGAAAACCCAAGAAATCCACGCCAATTTTTTTATTTTTATTTTTGGCTCTAATCATTCCGATCTCGATTTGATCCCAAACCATCTGATTTTGTTCTGTGCTAGATTTAAATTTAAATTTTTAATGTAGATCTGGATTAAAGTCCAACCCATAAATCTATCTGTTGGATGGATTTGAAGTCTGTTTATTTGGGCCACACAATTATAGTCCGCTGTAATGTTTTTTAATTTTTTTATAAATCTAAATAACCATTGTTCGAATTATAAACTTGAATTAACAAAAAAAATATAACAAATTAATAATTAATTATCTATATTATCTATATATAAGAATGTATAACATCTGAATTTTAAAAAATTAT